>JAEHOC010000155.1:0-71289 GCA_016834605.1 Chlamydomonas incerta | reverse complement strand
CTTATACGTGCACCTTGCGTATGCCGCCAATTGCTGGCCTTTTGGGGCTCATACGATATACGTGGTATGATTTTGCTGTGCAACCTGGCGCTGCTGCGGGAAAGGCTGTACGGCGCGCTGCATGGGCGCATGGGCGGTCTAAAAATTCGCTTGCGCGCGCACGCCGGCAATTTCCATAACACGCATGTTGTCAGGACTGCCGTCACCAATTCCGGGTAGCCACACCCCTAGTGTACTCGGTGCTAGCTGCCTCGTCGGGGCGCCATCGCTTTCACATGGTTCTGCGTGGCGGGCGGCCCCACCACTGCTGCTAAGTGGCGCACCCAGGCATTTGGCGCTGTTGGTTTTGCCATGCGCCATGGAAGTAACCCCCAGCTATGGACTGCGCTGCGCTTGCGGGACAGACCTCTAGTATCCAGTGGCGGGGACACCGGGGCTGCAGCGTAATCGTCAGCCCGAGTCACACTGTTGGAAGTCAGATTCCACGACTTATGCAGGGCAGTGAAGGGTGTGGGGGCACGGTACTTCGGCGCCCGGTTTTTCGGCCTTTTGGGGCTGCACGCGGGACGTTGTTTCAGCCCATTCTGCTTGTCCCCTCATACATTGCACACGGCACACTCCAAAGGCAAGGTTAAACCTTGCGGGCTCCTGAGCGCGGCAAGGATTTTCCTTGAACTTTCAAGTCGCCACACTGGCTTGGCCTGCGCTGACATTGCTTAAATCCGCTACAATCCAAAAATAAGTGATTTGCCCCTGTGTGCCTGGCGTTGGCTCTTCAGACCCAGTTGGCTTTTACATGTCGGTGAAAGCCAACTTCGCGCGGGGCACGTCTTACAGCTTTGCGCACGTATGGAAGATATTGTGCTATACGTGGGTATATGATGAGCACAATCGGCGGACTTCCTTGCTCCCAGGCGCGGACATACCCTGGTCGACACGCATCGGCACACACCGACTCCCTCAGTTGCCTGGGCGGCCACCACATGACCCTTTTGCAGCTCAGGTAGCCCCAAACCATGCATACACATGCGTATTATGTTTGTGAAGTGCCGCGGTCTGGACGCCTTGCTCACAGGGTGTGCGGGGGGGGCGGGTGTGGCGTGGCGTGGCGTGTGTGTATGGGCAGGTCACGAGGTCAACCCCCCAACTCCCAACTCCCCGATCTCCCAAGTAACCATCCGGTTACGGCCGACGGTTGAGCCCTGGCCCTTCACTACGCTGCAAAAGTCATGGTCACGTTTGCGCACCCAATGAAGCCTTGCGCCCTGTCTTTGCCTCCCTTTACAATTAGCTCTTGCCCGCACGCCCAAACTCGCTTCCTAGCCTGAGAACGGTTCGATTTCCAGTCGAGTTTGCTCACATGGCCCTACGCGCCCCCTTAGGAAGTCCGTATGTATAGTTTGCTGCGCTCTTTAAGAAACTGCGAAAAAGCTGTGCGCGGTTTGGGAACGGACCATGTCGCCCTGACTTATACGTGCACCTTGCGTATGCCGCCAATTGCTGGCCTTTGGGGCTCATACGATATACGTGGTATGATTTTGCTGTGCAACCTGGCGCTGCTGCGGGAAAGGCTGTACGGCGCGCTGCATGGGCGCATGGGCGGTCTAAAAATTCGCTTGCGCGCGCACGCCGGCATTTCCATACACGCATGTTGTCAGGACTGCCGTCACCAATTCCGGGTAGCCACACCCCTAGTGTACTCGGTGCTAGCTGGCCTCGTCGGGGCGCCATCGCTTTCACATGGTTCTGCGTGGAGCGGCCCCACCACTGCTGCTAAGTGGCGCACCCAGGCATTTGGCGCTGTTGGTTTTGCCATGCGCCATGGAAGTAACCCCAGCTATGACTGCGCTGCGCTTGCGGACAGACCTCTAGTATCCAGTGGCGGGGACACCGGGGCTGCAGCGTAATCGTCAGCCCGAGTCACACTGTTGGGAAGTCAGATTCCACGACTTATGCAGGGCAGTGCACGTATATCGTATGAGCCCCAAAGGCCAGCAATTGGCGGCATACGCAAGGTGCACGTATAAGTCAGGGCGACATGGTCCGTTCCCAAACCGCGCACAGCTTTTTCGCAGTTTCTTAAAGAGCGCAGCAAACTATACATACGGACTTCCTAAGGGGGCGCGTAGGGCCATGTGAGCAAACTCGACTGGAAATCGAACCGTTCTCAGGCTAGGAAGCGAGTTTGGGCGTGCGGGCAAGAGCTAATTGTAAAGGGAGGCAAAGACAGGGCGCAAGGCTTCATTGGGTGCGCAAACGTGACCATGACTTTTGCAGCGTAGTGCCGGGTTGATTTGCATTACACCATTTCCTGCCATTTCATGCGTTTTGGCAAAGTTAAGCGTACGGTGAACATCTTCTTATAACTAACACGCACATGAGCCGTTAACACGCGCTAGAACGGGAACTTTCTAACTAACTGGTATAACCGACTCGCGCCCCCCGCGGCGAGCTCAATGCGACCGCAAGCGCTTCCGCCCCTTCCCCCGAAGGGGGAAGGGGCAAGCCAACGCGAAGGCTGCGGGAAGCCGCTTGCAGAATGTCCCCGCATGTCTCGCATCCCCCTGCCGCACCCTCAGTGACACACACACGAGCTTGTGCAAGACTCATGTGCCATCGACCCTGCACACACCTCAATGCTCGACCCCTCACACCACGCCCCAGCAGAAAACCCCCATGCTGGGCGAGCCATAGCGCTGCGTAGCTGGGAGGTTTGGACTCAGCCCAAACCGGCAGTGGCACCCGGGTGGCTTCGCCCCCCCCCCTGGAACGCTGTCGCGGGGGGGGGGGGGGGGGGCTCAGCCCCCAAATACCATCAGGTGATGAGAAATGATTGCTAATGTGAAGGTGATACAGGTGATATAAGACTGACTCTCAAAAAGCCTCATGCCTGCGTGCTCAGGGGAGCAAGCGAGTCACGATCTCAAGCCCGGCACGCCGCCCCGAATGCAATTTCTCAAATGGCATTCCTCCAATGCAGCCCCTAGGTGGACTGCGCACGCATTGCACGCATCACAGCATGCATGAAAGCCCCTAGTTGACCCCCAACAGTGCCAGGTCCATGGTTTTTACGGCCGCCCTGGCACCGGGGTCCCTGGTGTGGCATGGAATGGGCAACCACCGCCCGCCGGAGTGGGAGGCGGCACCACCGATGGCGCTGCGGGTGTCACTACAGACGCGAAGGCGTACCCAGCGGACGCTGCTGCCGCCACACGTGTTGACGGCGGCGGCACAGCCGACAGGTCACGGCGGCGCACAAACATGTTTAGGCCGTTGGTGGTGTGGATAGTGGCACCTGTAGGCAAGGCATGCCAATCACGTTGTAAGGGCATAAGGCTCGCCGTGAACACAGCCCCCTCTGTACGCATGCCGTATGCGAAACAATGCCTGATCCCGTCTTCCTCCCTCTATTCCCTGTCCCCCGACCGGTCCAACAGAACCCACCGGTGGTCATGCCCACTGTCCCCTTGGACTCGTCCAGGTTGAACTCGTAGCGCCGCATCAGCATGGCCAGCGCCACAACCGCCTCGAACAGCGCGAACTGCAAAACGCCCGCGGGGGTCCCATGCATGGTTAATGGAAGGTCGTTGCCACAGAGCAGTGGTGGTGCGCCTTGCCCCGCACTAGTTTCGTGGTCCGGCCATTGCTGGTCATGTGGCGGACGGCCACCAGGCACCACCACCAGTCCACCATCGCCTTTCACCTCCGTGATCAAGACGCACCTGGTCGCCGATGCACTTGCGGCGGCCGCCACCGAAGGGCAGGTACGCAAAGTTCTCCGTCACCTCGTTGGGGATGGGGCCGTCCAGCGGGCCGAAACTGCGCGATTGCGGCGGCAGACAACAGCGCAGGTTCTGGAACGAAACTTGTACGGCGGACCATCTTGCGAGCTGAGGCAATACGGGCGCATCGCGCTGGCATACTTGAGATCCCGCTCACCGCTCTGGCTTGAATTTGTCAGGCTCGTCCCACAGCTTGGGGCTCCGGTGCAGGTTCCACACGCTGATGAACAGGTCGCTGCCGGCCGGCACCGTGAACTGGTCGAAGTGGTCGTCCTGCAGCCGCGGCACGGCGTGTCAGTGGCACACGGGGCCGAGGTTGCCAATGACACGTAAATACTGTGGGTCGGTTGCTAAATTCCCCAGTGTGCACGAATTGCAGTGTCCTATTGCAGCTGAAATTCCGATTGACCGTGGCGGTGTAATTAGCGAAGTAACCCGCACCTGCAGCGCGCGCCGGATGAGCACTGGCGGCTGGGGGTACAGCCGCATGGCTTCGTTGATCACGCGCGTTGTCATCTGGTGTACATGTGGGATAGCGCACATGTAAGAGTACCAAGGAGGGATGCACTGAAAATTGAGCCCCGATCACATCAATGCCGCACCTTGAGCGCTTTCAGGTCCTCCACTCCAGGCTTGCGGTCCTCCAACAACTCGTCCACCTGCGTGCGGGGGTGAATTGTGCACGCACTGTCATTTGCTGGCAAGGGACACATAATGGGTACATGATTCGAAGATCCTCCCGATCCCATGACCAGCCGGCCGTTTTCCGAACAAGCCCTTTGCCCACCTCTTTGCGGATGGCTGCCGCCGCCTCGGGGTGCTGCGCCAGTAGGTACAGCGTCCACGTCAGCACCGCGGCGGTGGTCTCGTGCCCGGCAATCAGCATGGTCATCAGGTCGTCGCGTAGCTGTGGGAAGCAGAGACGCAAGGTAGAGGAAACAAAAAATCGACTGCAGAGCACGGAGCCAGGAACGTGCCCCGGCAAGTGGCCGCCAGTTGTGCCCTCATGCAGCCTCGGCATGCCCATGCCATCGCACCGTACCTATCCAGCGAAGACTTATCCCAGGCACAAGCGCCCCCGCGCGAACCTGTTTGGATGAAATCTCGTCTCCCGATGCGACCAGGAAATGCAGGATGGAGGGGTCGCGCTCGCTCAGGAACTCCTCCCCGAACTCCGCGTCCTCCTCCTCCACCTGCGCAGAGGGAGTAGTCGATTCCCCAAGCCCAGTTCAGCGCACGTTCAACACGTGACTGTTTCTCTTCTTTACTTCATAGCACCTACCAGCTTCTTGCACTTGTCGATGAGGCCGTCCAGGCACTCGTTCACTAGCGCCAGCGCCTCCTGGCAGCGCTTCTGCCGTGGCACCTGCGTGTCGGCAGTGGATGGAGTGCAGTGGCAGCACCTGCAGGCTTCAAGGTGGCCCAGATCTGCCAACGTGCCGGCACAGCTGCCACGACGTATGCCTGACCAGTGGTCACCCCCAGATTCTTGTCTGACCACCCACCCCCACTCACCACGAACTCAATGCCGGGAATGTTCCAGTATGCGATGGGCGCCGTGGAGCGGTGCTCCGCCTCGCGCAGCAGCGTGTACACGGCCTGATGCGGATGGAAGGTGGCGAACGGTCAAATGGCGCACCCCGTGTGAATAGGCCACTGTTTGACGTTGCTCCCGCCGCGGTGCGCATCCCACCTGGTGCCCCTTCCCCGTCCGCATGCACGCACCTGGATGACGGGGTCGTCGTGCGCGAGCGAGTCGAAGTCGTAGTTGAACACGGCCTTGCCGATGATATCCAGGCCCAGCCGGCTGAAGAAGTTCTCCATGTCCAGGCTGGCGCCTGCGGGGGGTGCGAAGCGTGAACCAAGTGTTCCCGCTGCTTGTTGGGGTTTGCAGCAGAGCATGGCGCTATGATTTGTGTAGGTAGCCGACGAGCGTTCGGGGAGTTCGTCGGCGGCCAGGCGAATCTGGTTCCATCCACCCCAGCACTCAACGTGCCCCTCCTCCACGCATGCACCAGACAACCCCAGCTGTCCACGTCCTGCTGCTGGTATGACTGCCTGTCCTGCCTGCCTGCTATGCAGGCGACACGCACCCGAGGCGGCGTACTTGTCCAGCGTGGCGGACGCGCCGTGCGCCGCGCAGTCGCCGAACATGTCCACCATCGACATCACGTACCTGCCCGCAGCGGTGTGTACAACACGCGGCCGAGGATTGAGAATGAGAAGAGGAAATGCGGCTTGGATGTACCAGAGCGATGTGAGTGCGCTTTGGGCGTGCACACCGCACCCCACGCCCCACCGCCCTCGTGCAAACACATGTTGATCACTGCTATGCATGGAAATGCAGGTGTTGCCATCCTCATTGCTCCTCGACAGGCTTTCGCAAGCTTCCGATCAAGCACCACTGGGACACTCGGCACCTATCGGGTGTGCCCACTGGCTCGGCCCTAGCTGCTCGAACACCCTACAAAACGGCATCTCCACGGCACCCCACATGACGGCACCACCTGGCCACCCACTTGCGGTGCAGGGCCGGCACCACTGCGCGGCGGCGCGCCTTCCAGATCTCGCCATCTGCGGGGATGAGGCCCTGCACGGCAAGTGTGGCGAAGGGGGCCACCAACTGTTGCTGGTGGGATCCATCATTGCGCGCCAGCTGCCCTAGCTTCCTTGAACCCCTTGTTCAGCTTAAGAACACGCTTGCACAGGCCATGTGGCGCACCGTGCCCATGACGAAATCAAGGATCTCGCTGAGCAGCCCCTTGCTGTACTTGTCCGCGTTAGTCAGCAGGATCTGCTTGGCGTAGGCGGGGTCGGAGATGATCACGAAGCTCTTGGGCCCGAAGGACAGCCTGAATATCTTGCCGTACACCAGGAACAGTTTGTACAGCGGCACGAACACGGGCTGGCCCACAATCTCGCGGATGTCGCCACGCGCCTGTTGGGTGCAATGCAGGGGCCCCAGAATGGACAATCGCTTCAGAGGTGGCACGGCGGCGGTCGACTCCGAAGAGCTTGCCTATAATTGGACGGAGTCCCGTACAGCATCCCGCACTGTAATCGTTTCTTCCTTGTGCCTATAGAGAACCCTGCCGCGCGAGGCAGTCATACCCAGGCACCCAAACCCCAGGCCCGTGCAGAGTACTGCTCAGCGCCTTGCCACACAGCCCTGCCGTTGGAAACATCGCTTGAGGCTCGGAGCAGTGACAGCACATTGCCCCAAGCTCCATCCGGACCGTCCCTCCGTCTGAACCGCGCACCTCTGGCATGCGCTTGTTGGCCTCCGTGCGCCACTGCCGTCCCAAGTCCGCCAAGAAGCGGGCTACGGAGCGGCCTATACAAGAGCATATGCGTGACGGGGCCGATGAACATGTGAGGGCAGAGCGAGGTTGGGAAGGGGCCACGGTCCTGACACGGTCCCCACCACCTTCAACATGTGAAGTCAATTAGTCAACCGAAAGAATACATGATAATTGGTAGGATTGCACAAGGGCTTGGCCAATTGCGCGACAAATTGCTTGCTCGGCGTTCAAGCATGTCCAGGCTCAACTTCTGCTGGCAGCGCTTTCTTTGATCCCTAGAGCTTGCCGTGTACTTATTAGATATCATCAAGGTGATTTGGGCGGTCAGAAGACTAAAAATGCAGTTCTAGCGAGCAAACGTGGGTAAAATGCCCGGAGTGTCGCCTGAACGTTTCTTGCGATTTATGGTCCAGCGCCCCTTCCAGTATCAATTTTAGTGTATAAGTAATAGCCCGGAAGGGTTAAGAGGCATGCTGCTGGGAATCGGTGCTGGTCGCCCTAGGTTGCCCCGAGAGCCGCCTGGGAGCCCCAAAGCACGGTCGTTTGAGCCGCTCGCCCAAGGGTCCGGGGCCCCCGTTACCCCCTCCTCAGCACGCCATAACCTATACGTATCCATAACGGATGTGTATGGGTGCGTACCCGCCACGCAACGTCCGAGATGACGGTGGGGATGGGGTGAGAAATGTGTAAAATTGGGGTGGACAAACTGTGTCGTACGGCACGCATTTCCGGGTTGTGCATCCTGGAAACTTGCACACGTCTTACGTGATATGTCGTGCCCACGCCCTCCGAGTTTGAGGATGCAACACCTTGAAACCCGCCCAAATCCACATGTTTTGTGTCGGGGGTCTCAGGGGGGACCGTGTCAGGACCGTGGGAAGGGGCGAGAGTCGGTGTGGGGCGAGTATGTGCACGGCCTGACTGTACCGGAGGCGGCACGACCCAAAGTATTATGAGCAACCAATTATGTGTTGCAATGGCAAGGCTACCAGCACCATGCTACACACCGGCGCAGAGTTCGGCAAGCAATGCCACCCTCAATTCTCCTCACCAACGAGTGGCTCCTTTGCCAGGGCCTGGCGCAGCGGCCTTGTGAGCTTTTCCTTGGTAGATCCCGAGTCAGTGAACTCGCCGGACTGAATGCGGTCCTCCAGGTTCGCGCCGAGCTTGCTGGAGCGAGGCGCAGTGGGAATGACGCCAAACAACTTAATTTCCTCCGTCTGAGGTGGCTCCGCATGCGCAATCGTCGATATACGTTGCACAACCGTCGGGCGCAGGCAGGCCCTGCGCGTCCCCACGCTGCGCGCCTGCGGACATCCTGGCCTGGCGTGCGGCCGTTGTGTCTGCATGGCTTCTGCTCCTCAAGTCTTGGTAGCACCAAAAGTGAATTGTGGCACCCACTGGGTAAAATTTCAATTCGGGGGGCTCTGTAACCTAACGACCTTGAAACGGTGCTTGCTGCTCTGTGGTCCTGCGTTCTTGCTTCAACCTATGCAAGTGAGAACGACATACATCACTGGCTACACTGCTTTCCTTGTCACCTGAAAATGCTGCCGACTCGAAATGGGCCTTTGGCATGGCCCTGTCTTTCTTTGCCCGCGGTTGCAGCCGGAACTAACACATTTCATAATTGAACCTTTCTAAAACAGGCCCAATTGCAGTGGCAACAAGAACGCGTGCAAGCTAACGTGGCTGCGCAAATCGTCTGCACGCGTGATTGATCCATTGCCATATCATCAATTTGTGACATAACAAATGGTGAAGCAAGTCGCAAGGACAGCATCCAAGCTTGCGGGCGCAGCATTGGGATTTCTTCCAGCCGGGCGTGCAGGCCTTGCTGTCAAGGTGGCTCTTGGCATCGCTCTTGCATTCTGGTGGACCAGCGGGCCTGGTGCCGATGAGGAGATGTAAGTTCGCCAAGACCGCCTCCGATGCGCGTGCACGACGCTGTTGAGAGGCGAGAGCATTGTAATCTGTTCTATCTCTCTGCATTTCTTGTAGGCCTTAGGGGGGCCAGAGGGTCCGCCGGCACGTTCCGCAGACCCGCAGGGCGCTGTCACGCGCGAAGTTCAGACACCCTGCGCCCTCCAACACTCTCATGTTGCAGGGACGCCAAGGCTCAGCAGGAGCCGGACCGTCGCTCCCAGTACACGCGGCACTACGCCTTCAAAGGACGCGGCCGCAAGGAGTTCCTACGCTCCGACATGAAAGACGACGTGAACGAGTTGGTGCCCACTCGCGCCGCCACCGGGCTGTAGTTGCTTAGGAAATCACTCGGGCTAGTATCATGAGTGAATGTGCTGCGGAGTAGCCATCTGCGCCTAAGCTCGTGTAGGGGACTGGACCCTTTGCAGACTATTGGGAGGTCGTGGTCCACTGTCCGGCGCACTGATTTGCAGTGTCTAGGCGCCCTGAATGACCAAGAAGCGTTCGCTAGTGTTACATGTTGGCTATAAGGAGGTGTGCACGATCGGTAATCATCATGTGTGCTGGCCTCGTACATGTACGCTCTGAAATCGTATATAGCGCGCCTCACGCTGGTACGCCAGGCGTCCCCAGGCGCCCAAGGAGCACATGCGAGGGCATGCGGGAAGAAACGGGAGGAGCAAGGATGCGGCATTGTGGATGTCAGGAACCGATGCCGGCCAAGAAGGTGAAGCAGGGTGGCTGCCTAGCTGGTATAGAGGGCTGACTGGCGACTGCATCGGTTGAGGTCGTCCTAGAAGTATGCACCGGCGTCGATCAGGCGTGGTGAGTACCGTAGTGGGTGCCAAGGACGGCGCGGCGGCTCACAGTGTATGCTCTGGACATACCGGTACCGTAATGTCGTGCGCATAGGAGAGGGCACCTGGAAGGGTAACGTGTGCTGCTTGACGTGTGCGGGGGATACTTTCATGCGTGAGGCCCTCAATCGTTCATGCTCAACAAGCAGCTTCGCAAGCACTGCGCTAGCATGCTGGAGGGAACCGGCGTGAACGTGTGGACGTGACCCGCTTCGCAAACCTGAGCTGCCACGTGCTGCCAGACCCGCTTAATCTACGTCCAGCAGACGGTCACAACTTCAGACTGATGTAAGACTTGATACCTTGAATTTGATGGCCGAGCATTGGCCCCGCTTCGCACAGGGGAATTCTCGGGATTCGTGGGGGCGTGCCCAGGAGAGGGCCCTGGGCGTGCCCAGCGTGGCTGGATTCCGAGCAGCCGAGATTGAGAGAACCCGCTCCAGCATTCACCAGCGTTAAACAAACAAAGCATGAATCATAGATATCAATATGTGGCAGTCCATTAGACTAGCAGGGTGAACTTTGCTGCAGTATGAGTTTCCTCTCGTGCCTATGTTTCCAGCCAAATGAAAAACACTCCAAATCAGTAACCGTCACTTATAAGAGGGAGGTCGCCCCGGGCGCCAATAGTTTTCGGCAAGCCGGCCCTGGTTCGGATGCACATAATCAAAGTGCGCACCCTCAAAAACATGAAGACGAGCTTGAACACGAGAATTCCCAAAGCGGTGCTCGGACTTCAGCGGCGCTGCTCAAGCTGCCTCCAGGCGCTCCTAGGGTACAAGGAATGCAACAGGGCATACAATAGCTGAAAGGAGAGATGGTGGCGAGCATGACCTCTTTGTACAGCGTCTTGCCCCAAAAATACATGCGTCGACATGCTCCACATTCACGCAGTTCTCGGAGCTGTATGCCAACCTGAGTCACATCCGCGGCTCCTGGCATGCACGCGGTGGCGCAGCGATGTCCGTGCTGGCGCAGCAGCTGGGCGCGCAGCTGGCCGTGTGAGTGGCGGGGACAGCGGCACGTTGCGGCCGGCTTGACGGAAAACACTTCGCTAACGACGTCAGGCGTGCACGACTTATCCTTTTGCGCCCTGCATTGGCACGCCGGCAACGCAGGCTGTGGGCTCTGTCCTCGGATGGCGCCTTCTTCGTGGCGCAGGCCTCCGCCGGCCCCCGCCAGGCCGCTCTGCGCCCGGGGTCTGCGCTACCGGCGGCGCTTGGGGACCGCCAGCACAACAGCTTGCAGCGCGTGCAGGCCAGCAAGGCGAGAAGCCAGGGATGGGCAAACACGCTGGTTCGCATGGGGTTGCATCCGGATGCATTGGTCTCATGGATGCGAAATGTCTGATCTTGTGCTGATGCATATGCCCTGTTGGACTGCCACCCCCATCAGGCCGCCACCACTTACACGTGCGTGGATCCAGACCTCCGGGTCAACCTGCAGTCAGCTTGTCAGGGACTTGTTCAGGGGTCTGCGGGGCCCGTGTACGGCGGGTGCTGCGGCGGACCGCAGCCATTTGGAAGGCTGCCGTACGACCTGGCGGAGCTGGTGGAGCGGTGCGGCACTGCTTCCCCTGCTGCTAACGGCGCGCTACGAGGCAGCTCCGCCGCCCGGGCTGCCGGGGCCGGGGTCACGGACTTCGCGGTGCTGCCGCTCATCAGCGGCGGCGAGGTGGTGGGCGCCGTGACGCTGGCGCTGCACAGGTACCGTATCTGGCGGGACAGAGCCATGGACAGGAAGTTGTTTTGGGCACGCCCAGCGGAGGTGACTTTGGCAGCCCACCCCTGGCCCTCACAGAATGTCCCCCTCCCTCCGAACCCTGCAACCCCTGAACCTGCCCACGTACAGGTGCTGCTTGCCACTGCAACATTGTGGCAACCGCAGTCGCAGCGGGGGCGGCAGCGGGACCACTGCCGCCATCCCACCGCCACCTGCTGCCATGGCGAAGGGCGCAGCGGACGGCTGTCAGCAGTCAGCGCCCGCCCCGGTGATCGCACCGACGGCTTCACTCGGCGGCGCCCCGCTGCCCCAGCTGAAAGCGCAGCATTCCTCGCGGTTATCAGGGTTGAGCGTGCCAGCGGCAGTCGCAGCGGCGGCCGGTGGTGGCAGCGGCGGCGGCAGCCCAGCCGGGCATGATGGGAGCGGCTCAAAGCGGCGGCTAGTGATTGCAGCGGCGGCAGGCGCCATATCTGCCGCAGCTTCACCAAACAGTGGTGGGCCTAGGCATCTGCCCGGGACAGCCGGCGGCGGCGGCGTAGGTGGCGGGGTGGTGGAGCAGTCTGGCTCCTCCGTCACGGACCGCATCCGGCGCGCCTTCTCCCGCACCGATAGGAGCGAGCTGAACGCCGCCGGCGGAACCACGTCCGCGTCAGCGTCAGTGTCAGCTGCTGCGCGTGGCACCACGGACGCCGATGCGGCCCCATCCCCCAAGCCGCTGCCAGCCTTCTCTTGGCTGCACTCAGCGGCGTGTGTGTACCAGCTTAGTCAGCTCGCGCACTTCCTGGGCTACGGCTTCTTCAGCGACACGGAGCAGGTGCGTGGGTGGCCAGCCGCTGCAACTCCTCATGTTCTCTGGCCCGCCTAACCCCATTGACGCACCTAATTAGTCGTGCCTTGGAACCCACCAGTTACATTGTGTCGTCAATTCCTGGCTCTCTGTTCATCGCATGCAGAGTTCTTTCGTGGCCCAGAGCTGCAGTCTGGTGTCCGGCGTGGCGGCGGCACCGGACGTGCAGGTGGGACGCAGCTTACGGCTGCGGGTGGGGTGTGGCCTTGGCAGCCCGAGGCTCAAAGCCGTGAGGTCACCACGGTTGCTACCCTAAGACAGCCACCGTGCACACCTGTAGCTTTCCGCATGACTTGCACACGGCTGGCCTGTGCTGTAGCGAGGTTGCCACATGGGGATAGAATTGCATGATGTTTGCCCGTTAACGATTTGCCAGCCAACCAACCAACCGACAACCAAACCAGGCGCTGGTCAACTGCCTGATCGGCACAACCAAGGGCATCATATACCAGCGCTTCAGGCTGCAGGTACGTCGAGGTTTTGGTTGTTTCTTGAAGACGACCATGGGACATGGTTTTGGACATATGTTCTCGTGCTAAAGAGATTTCATCTTGGTCTGCCCCTACTAGGCGCACGTGCTGGTAGCGCTGGTGCACAGCAGCGGCACCACGGCTGCCTACTTCAAGCAGCAGCGCCAGCCGCGCGCTTCCATCGCACGCACACTCGCCGTGCATCCCGGCGGGGCTGGGGGCCCTGCAGGGGCCGGCGGCGGCGCGGCGGCGCCGTACAACGGGTCACACTTCCCGCTCGCCGGCGTGTCGGCGCACCACCTGGGCGGAGGCGCGGGTGTGGGCGGCATGGCGGGTGTGGGGCTGTACGGCGGCGGCAGCGACCTGGCTGGCGGGCGGGCGCACTCGCAGAGGGACATGTCGTCCCAGCAGCGGCTGTACACGATGGGCGGGAACCACGCAGCGGCGGCGGCCGCGGCGGCGGCCCAGGCGCTGTATGGCGGTGTCAGCGGCGGTGCAGGCGGGGGCAGCGCGGTGGGCAGTGGTGTGGGCGACGCGGCAATGGGCCCAGCCATGCAGGCGCTTCTGCAGGCGAGTGGCTGTTTGGGGTGCCACCTATCTGGGCAGTGGGAGACAAGGACTGGGATTCGGCCAGGGTCGCTTTATTGGTGCTTGCTGCTCCCTCTGTCGGCTTGGTGTCCGTCCTGTCAAGCGTGAGTGAAGCGTCAAATGTTTCTCGTAGGCGAATTTCAGCAACACGTCTACGGGTGGCGGCGATGCCGGCGCCAGCCCGACAGGCGGGGCTGGGGTGAGTGACGTCGCGGGCAATACAGTAGCAACGGCGCCCATTCATGGCGGAGGCGGAGGCGGAGCGGGTGGCGGCCCGGGCACGGGCGGTGGCGGCGGCCGCGGTGGCGGTGTGAGCGGCGGGTTGTTCAACCTGTCGGCGGCGCTGCTGGGACGCAAGACGCGCAGCCAGAGTCAGTTACGCAGCGCGAGGAGCGTGCCGCTGCAGGTGCGACGGGCGGGTGGCCTCCCTCAGGATCCCTGAGCTAAGCTCAAGCGCTGCTAGCTGCGGTGACACGGTAGCTCGGTATGCTGTGTGCGCGGCTTGTTGGAGCATGTTGTTCTGACGTACACGCGCCCACCGCACCGCGCAGGTTGATGCGGACGGCATCGCGGGCTACGCCTCCGAGACGTACGGCGCCAGCGTCACGGTGGGGTGGCACGAGCTGGTTGCACCGGTGCTTTCGCATTCGCATGCTTTCCCGCACAGTTGGGGTACCACTACGGCAGCCGCTGCGACGTCGACCGAACCTCGCGAGTAGTGAACACCTGGGAACCCCCACCCCGTTTCCCCGCCACCACAGGCCACCATCATCTCGCTGTCGCATACGCTGCTGGCGGACGCTCTGGCGGCCACGCCGCCCGCCGGCACCGCCGTGCGCAGCTGCGCGGAGGCGCTGGCGCGCGACGCGGCGCCCATCCGCGACATCAGCCTGGCCAGCCGGCTGGTGGCGGACGTGCGGCCGGGGCCGGGCGGCCTGCCGGCAGGTGACAGCCGGGGCAGCTGCATGGAGGGTGGCGCCCGTGACTTTGATGTGCGCCACGTGGTGCCGGTTGACGCTGCTGTAGGACGCATGCTGTATGCCATAAGGGATGGGCTGCTGTCGCCTGCACTGTGGCTCACACGGTGTGCTGCGCGTCCACAGATGATTCCAGCGTCTACGGCCTCACCGGCGGTGGGGGCGGGGGCGGCGGCATGGTTTCTCCGTCCACGTCCTTCCTCCGCCGTGGCAGTGCCTGCGGCATGGGTGCTGGCACAGCGGGTGGCGGGCGACACGCGGCGCTCGGAAGCCTCGTCATTGCGCTGGGGCTGGGGTGCAGCAGCACCCACAGCGATGGCATGGCGCCTGGAGTGTTCGGCGGCTTTAGCGACTCCATTCCGCCAGCGGCCGCCTTGTCGGGCGTCAGCAACAGCCGCATGTCCATCGACCCCGGCACCGGGCGGCCTAGCCACAGCAGCTATTACCACGGCGGCATGGCCTTGCAGCACACCCAGTTCTATGGCATGGGTGGACCTCAGCGCACGAGCGCAGCCAGCACGGGCCTGGGCGCGGTGTCGGGCATGCTGGTGGGGCCCATGGGCGGCCACCCCGTCAGCGGCTGCATCGAGGAGAGCGGCGAGGCCAACGTGCAGGCGGGGCCGGGGGCAGGCGCAGTGGGGGGCACCGGGCTGCAGGCAGCTCCGCAGGCGCTGCCGCCGGCCTCGGAGCCTCACCTCGCGCTCTACGTGGCATTCCGGGAGGTGCTGCAGGTGGGGCGCGGCCTGTGGCCTGCATGAGTGCGAATGCTCGCCTTGAAGGCCGGCAGGGCTGCAGGGATCTTTCAACAAGCACTGGCAGTGAAGTGTGCTCTATCGCGTCCACAGGAGCCCATACTGGACAAGCTGCTGGACGAAGTCACCCAGATGGTTGAGGTAGGGTTCGTGGCGCCATGTCCGCGCAGTTGCAACCGCGCCCGGCCTCTTGCAACCTTCCATCGCACAAGTATGTTTGTATTCTTTTGTTCCTGTGCAACACACAGCTGGTGGCGCCTAGCGTGCAGCAGCGGCTGCTGGTTGCGCTCCGGCCCGAGTGGGCGGCAATGCACAGCCGGCTGCTTAACCCAGCGGCATTCATAGGCGGCCAGTCGCAGCTGTCGGTCGCTGGGGGCGGGCTGTCGGCGGCGCTGGGGCCTGGCGCAGCCGGGGCGGGCGGCGGCGGCTCGGCGCCGTCGGCGAGCAACTCGCGGCGCGGGCAGCAGCCGAGCAGCCACGACTGGACGGGTGGGTGCGGGGCCGCATGCTGTCAGGATTGCGGCGCGATGAAGACGCGGGCGGCAATAGTACGCATACGCGCCGGCTTGATCCATTGTTTAGTTGTCATGGCCGCCGGGCTGTGCTGCAGAGGCGCTGGGCACCGGCGAGCTGTGGCCGGCGGGCGGCGGCAGCGGCGCGCTGAGCTTCGCGCTGGAGGAGCCGGCGCCGCTGAGCCACCTGCAGGTGGGGGGGCGGGGGTCACTGGGTGGGCACTGGACAGGGCAGGACGGCACGTGGCATCGGCATGCCTGTATGTGTCTGTGAAAGGGTCTTTCTCCTGGATTGATGGTTGACTCGTGCCGTCCATGTCCCGGTCGCGCGGCAGGTGCTGGTCAACTCATTCCACAGCACGCTCAGCTCCATACAGGTGGAGCGCGCGCTGGAGGAGGCGGGGTGAGTGGCGGGGATGGAGGCGTGGGTAGCCGTCCATGTGACGGTGTTCGTGGGGGGGGGGGGGGGGGGGTATAAGGCTCCCGGCATGGTTGGCACCCGGCACCTGCCCCGCACCGCCTGGGTGTGGGCGCCATCGCACCAGACACTTGACGGCGCCAGATGTCCATGTGTTGCGCAGCGGCGTGGACTCGCCCGTGGCGGCCAACGACATGCGCGGCGTGGAGCTGCTGCAGCAGATTGGGCGCGGCGGCCAGGTGGGTGGCGGCAGGCAGGGGCGCAGGCGAGGCGTGTTGCTGGTGGGTGACGGTCACGTCGGCCCGGTGTCAGGGCCCCACTGAGCCTGACATCAAGGTGCAGGAGGCGCTGTCCACACACCTCCACCTCGACCTGCACCTCGACAACCTTACGGCACATGCTGCACACGTGCAGGGCGTGGTGTACCGCGGCCGGATGCATGGCGTGCCCGTGGCCGTGAAGGTCATACCCACCGCCGAGGGTAAGGGCGGGGGCGGGAGGGCGAGATGAAGTACGGTACCGTATTGGAAGTGGGAAGAAAGTGCGGGAGTAAGGTTGTGCTCGCGAGTGCGTCATGGACTTGCTTCTTGCTCCTTGGCTTGGTCGTATGGTTCTTCACATGCCGTAGCATGTCATCATTCCTCCGTTCCTCCCGTTCATCCGGCCAGGCGGTGGCGGCGCAGGCCCGGGAGACCGGGATGTGGCCTACGAGCGCGATAAGCCCGAGGTGCGTGAGGGCTGCGTCTTTTAGGGTGGCAGCTTGTGCATGAGGTACTAGGCAACACGCATCTTGGCCTCTCGGGCGACGACCAGGACGGACGCCCGTGTGCCTCCCTGCTGCCCTCCCTGCCTGCATGCAGGCGGTTCAGCGGGCGGCTCGGCGGCAGCGGGCGCTGCTGCGTGACGCGCTGGAGGTGGCGGCCACGGCCGCCCTGTCGCACCCCAACCTGGTGCAGGTGGGCGGGCGAGGGGGTGGCGGCGCGGGGCTCGAGGGCGACGGGTGGCAGGAACTGTGTTGCTGGGCAACACCCGTGCCCTGGTGCTCCTGCCGTTGCCGGTGTGCTGTGTGTGCCATCTGCCGTGCCCGCTACTGCAACCCCGCTGCGTGTGGATGAGTGTGTGTGCCGCGCCGCAGCTGCACACCTACTTCACGGACGTGATGGTGGTGGAGTACGAGGGCGACATGCCGGGCCGCTACCGCCTCATGCACGTGGCCGAGTCCGTGCCGGGCGACCCCACCGGCGCCGTCAACCTGGTGCTGGTGCTCGAGTACTGCGACGGAGGTGCGCAGCAGCGGGCGGGGGAGCCTGTAGTGCGGGAGTGCTATCAGATCCCGCGTCCGCGACTGTTTGGGCATGTCCTAGTGCTCGTTTGTTACACTCACCGTCACCACACGCTCACTCTCTGTCGCCGCACAGGCAACCTGCGCCAGGCCATGGAGCGCGGCGTCTTCTTCCGCCGCGAGCGCCTTCCCTCGCCCGCGCACCTGCCCGCGGCACGGGCAGAAGCGGCGGGCGCAGGCGGCGCAGCGGCGGCGCTGGCGGCGGCGGCAGAGCTGGCACCCAATTTTGAGGTGCGCTGCAGGCCGCATTGCCCTGTTGGTTGGCGCATACCAAAATCCCAACCGGGGTTTCGAGCTATCTTAACGCAACTCCCGGTTGCCGATGCAATCTCCAGCCGCACACGCTGCTGACGCCCTCCGCTCCCACACACGCACACGCAGTTCATCTACCTGACGCTGCTCGAGATCGCGCTGGCCGTCCGCCACATGCACGCGCTGCGGCTGGCGCACTGCGACGTGAGCTACCTGGGGGCGCTGCGTTGCTGCTGTTGCTGCGCGGGGCTACGGCCCGCGCACTTGCCGGCTGTGGCCATCGACGTGTTTGCTCGACTCACTGCACGCCGCCCACGGCACGCAGGTGAAGCCCAGCAACGTGCTGCTTCGTGCGGCGCCGCATGACCCCCGCGGCTTCACATGCAAGCTGTCGGACTTTGGGTGGGTGGCTGGCATTGCTTGCTGGATTTGGTACACAAGGCGCCGCAGGGCAACAGATGCTGTTTGATGTCATGGCGCCGGGTTCGGGAATCATGCCGGATCGCCAAGCCTGCGAAAGTACCGTAGCCTAGCCATTTGCAACAGGGCAGGCACTTAATGGGAGTGCTTTGACGTGCGCAGGTGCGTGCAGCTGCTCCGAGAGATGCCCGGGGGCGGCAGCGGCGTGTCAAGTACAGGCATGCTGGCGGTAGCGGGCGCTGGCGGCGGCGGCGGCGGCGGGGCCGTCTCGTCCACTGTGGAAGGGCAGCAGCCTGTGCCGCACCTGGTAGGTTGGGCCTACGTTTTGTTGGTCCTGCGTATGAGGAGTGCGCGGCCTGTATGCCCACCAAGCGGTCCCGTTCCGTATCGCCGGCTTCTTCACAGGGCCAGCAGCAGGCTTCGCAGCGCTCGCTGGGCGGCGCGACGGCGGCGGCGGCGGCCGCGCTGTCGGGCGGCGACGCCGCCTGCGCGTCTGGCGCCGCCGGCCCTGCTGCAGCCCGGCTGGGCTTCATGTCGGGCCACGTGCTGGGCACGCCCAGCCACCTGGCCCCGGAGGCCTTCCTGCCGGGCAACCTGCTGGACGGCTCCGTGGACATCTACAGGTGGGGCCCCACGGGGGACACGCGCGGTCCTTGGGTACCGTGCCCCCCAACTTCGGGGGCCCGACAGGTGATGACGCGAGGCTTGCGTGGACTGTCGGCCACACCAGCTCAAGTTCCAGGCGGCCCTTGCGCTGCCCTTTTGTGCTCACCTTGCATGGACGCAACCGGTCACCCGCCCGCCCCGTTACGTGGCCGCCCCCCGCAGCTTCGGCATGCTGATGTGGGAGGTGCTGGTGGGCATACCCGCGCTGGCGGGGCTATCGGCGGCGAGGGTGCACTCGTACACCAGCCGGGGGCTGCGGCCGCAGGTGCGCGGGGTGGGGCTGACGCCGCACTGCTGAGAGATGGCTGGGAAGCGCTGAGCCAACCATACATTCCAACTGCCCTGCTTCGCCCGTGCAGTTCCCTCCAAACACGCCCGACCATTACCGCAATCTCGCGCATCTCTGCTGGGCCCAGGTGAGGGGCGGCGTCCTTTCTTCGTTGCGGCCTTGTGCCTGTGCGCCTGTGCATCTGTCCGCCCACAACGTGATGGGGTTCAACCGGGTTGTTGTAAAGTGCAGTTTCCACAGTTGTTTCGCATCCGGACGCACGCACATGCTGCGGACGCACGCACATGCTGCAGGACCCTCGCAAGCGGCCTACGGCCTCGGCACTGGTGATGGCGTTGCACAAGGCGCTGATGCAGGTGCGCGTGCTCTGTTCATGTTGGCTGGGATGTATGCGCCGCTGTGGCGGGACGGCGACTGCCTACTGTGACGACTACTGCCGCGCTGCTGCGTGTAGGTGTCCCCCGGCGCGGCCATGGACGTGCGCTCATTGGTCGCAGATGCCTCGCTACCCGTACAGCAGCAACAGCAGCACGCGGCTGTCACCGCGGCACATTTGCACCACCGCGGCAGCGGTGGCGGTGGTCACAGCCCGCACGGTGGCAGCGGCGCTGGCGGCAGCGGGCTCGGCGCCGCCGCCTCGATGCACCACTCGTTCTCGCACCAGACGCATCCCCACCCCTTTGGGCGCCTGCCAACCAGCCCTGAAGTCGTTTCCGCAAACGCCAGCGAGGGCGCCGGCAGTCGCAGCCGTGTGCTGCACCGCCCATCCAGTTTGGGCCGTGGCGCCGTCAGCTCCGCATTCAGCGCCGCCGCAGCCGTTGCCGCGCATGACAGCGCAGCCGCTGCAGCTGCGGCGACGTGTAACGCCCCGCTGTCCTCTGCAGCAGGGGTTCCGGTGTCGGCTGGGAGCCCGGTGTCACCGGCTGGCAGCACCATGAACGCAGCGGCCGCGAACCTCATCTCCAGGCGCCATAGCATAGGCGAGCGTCGCCGCTCCCAGGCTGCCTACACGTATGGAGGCGGTAACGGTGCCGGTGGTACTGGGGCCGGCGGAGGTGGGGCGACCAGCCCGGGCGGCGGCAGCGGCGCGCCGTCCGTGCCTGCCACGCTGAGTGCGCTGCAAGGCCGCGGTGGCAGCGCCAGTGGAAGCTCCCCGCTGCTGCTGCAGCTGGCTCAGTCGCGCATGAGCCGGTCTTCCAGGACACCAGATGCACTTGCGGGCGGCGGCGGCGGCATGTGGAGCGCAGCCGGGGCCCCAGTGGCCGCGGCCGGCTCCATGCCCGCAGCAGGCACCGGCACCGGAGTGGGCCCTGACGCGGGAGCAGTATCGTCGGACAGGCCAGGAGGAGGCAGCATGCTGCCGCTTTCCATGACCTCGCCTTCACTCCGCGGTGGCGGAGGCGGACGAGCAGTCGGTGGGACAGGAGGCAACTACGGCGGCGCTGCCGCAGTGGTTGCTGCTGTGGCCCAGCTGCCGCTGCAGCCCAACGGCTCCATCTCCTTTGGTGGCAGCGGAGCAGGCTCGGCTGCTGGCGTTGGCATGGGCGGCGGAGCACTGAGCACGCTGCACAGCGGCATCCACAGCGGCCACGTGACAGAGGCCTGCCTGGCCACGGCGGCGGACATGGTTGACGTTGCCGCTGCCAGCAGCGCCGCCGCCGCGGCGGCGGACGGCGTGAACGGATTCGGGAGAGCGGCTGTGGAAGCGCCGCGGGACGGCCATGCTACCGGCCCCTCCGCCGGCTCCCAGGCGCAGGCGCTTGGCGCTAGCGCCGTGGCTGGCCCCGATGCGGAGGTTATCACAGCCGAGTCCAATGCGTCCTTTTACAGCACCTCCAACAACATGCTCAGCCCGACGGCCACTGACCCCTGCCCGGCGGCTGCAGCGGACACACAGGGTGTGAGCGGCGGCGCAGGCGGTCCATTGGCGGGCTCAGGGGGAGGAGGCGGCGTCAGCAGTCCGCCGGTGACCACTGACGGCATCAGCACATCGCGCCTTGCAGACTTGCTGCTGGGCGAAGGCGGCGGTAGCGGCGGGGGTGGAGGTGGGGTAGTTTTCGGCGGCGGGGGTGGAGGTGGGGAAGGGGAAGGGGTCGGTGCCCCAGAGAGGCGGCCCGGCCAAGGATGAACGTGAGCGTCCTCAACATTATGTGCGGATGAAACGTATGCGTATGCGTACCATCGAACATTAGTACCATCATTACATACGGCACGGTTGATGCGCAGTCGCGGTCGGGCTGGCAGACTTTGATTGGCACCTACCGTAACGAGTGCGACACGGGTCATGGCAAGTGTGCAAGCGTGTAGCGACGTCGGCAGCGACAAGGCATGCAGATAAGCATTTAGGCAAGGCGCGTGGCTGGCCATTCCAACTGATGAATCCTCATTGGACCATTGCTGTGACATCGCAATTGTTCAACCCTGGGCCCGGCTGTGGCGGCAGAGCCCCTGGGCCCTGCGGTGGCGTTGTGCATGCTCGGAGCATAGCACAGTTTGTGGTAGGGCGGGCGCGTTGTGGCTGTTTAATTGTGTATGTGCTTGTGCTCGATAGCTGGATGCGGCTGGACACATGGCGGGCGGGGCTTTACAAGCTGTTTGCCGTATGACGCGGGGTCCCCGCCTCCCTCGCCTTAAGGGGAAGGGGCTTGTGGGCTGCCCTGAGTGTTTGGGGCGGTAGCAGCGGTGGGCGCGGTGCTTGCGTGTGTGCTTACGCTCCGGTGCCTGGACGCTTGCGCCCTGGCTGTTGCGTTTGCCTCGTGTGAGCCTACCCTGGCCGGCGGATTAGTGTGTGGTGCTGCACGGCTGTGCATACGGTAATCAGCCTTGGCCACCACCAGCATGCCGCCAGCACCTCACGCGAGCCACCAGGCACCAGCTACCCACGCCCGCCCCCACGTCCGCTCGCAATCCTGCAAAATTCGCCCCAATGGGCCCCTCTGTTCTGCCCTTGCTTCTCGATGAGGGGTATTTTTCCACTGTAGCATTTACGATGTAAGCGCACCCTGCCACGGCTGCCGCCGCCGTTCATGAGCCTCTGCAGAGCGCGGCGATCCGCGCAGCCGCACGCGACCGCCCAATGGCGCCAATCTGCCATCGCCGTCATTAACGCCATGCCCCGCACACTCTGCCGATGCCCGGTGGTGCCCGCACCAAGCAGTGCGGGACTTGGCTGACAGGCAGGGTCTTCAGGTAGTGCGCGTTGGCGCGTCACGTGCATAGAAAAGATTGCATGTTCGCAGGGGAGCAATACCACACGCGCCCACACGCGTGGCGACGGACACTTGGACGGGCAGCCAGCCCGGCAACGTTGCGACCTCAGCATACATTCTGGGCGACGAGTGCGAGGTTGCAATAGTCCCCTCTGAGAGCCGGTTATTCGTGGGGTGATTCCGGGGCTGGCGTGGGATGGGCAGGATGGGGGGACGGGGTATTAATCCGAGCGCAGGTATTTTGCGCAGGATTCCGTTCCTGTAATATACTCAATCTCGATATCGCTATCGATTAAGAGAGAGCGCAGTTGCGTTGCATATACTTGCCCTGGTCACCCTCGACCTAGCAGAGATTGACACGGCAGCAGACGCGTGTGCTGTTCCATCGCAACCGCAAACACAAAGAGCGTTGAAGGCAGGTGAAAGACGCCCGTATCATTGCGACGACAGGGAGAACTGCAACTGAGGAGTCCCGTGCGGACGGTCTCGGGTCAGGCTTCTTGCTCATTTTGGTGCCACGCATGTTCATAATGCAGTAGCGATGTGTCGGAGGCACTGGATCGCACGGTCTGCACTGTTGATGGA
Source organism: Chlamydomonas incerta (assembly GCA_016834605.1). Lineage (NCBI taxonomy): Eukaryota > Viridiplantae > Chlorophyta > Chlorophyceae > Chlamydomonadales > Chlamydomonadaceae > Chlamydomonas > Chlamydomonas incerta. Next base: position 48,373 of record JAEHOC010000155.1, on the reverse strand, counting down.
GCTGCCTCGTGCGTTGACGTCGTGCCACCCAGCACTCGCCAACTACTGGATTGCGCATATCACTGAAAATGTGTCGCTTCTGACCTGCTCGCAACTGCGCAGCCCGAATTCTCGAGCGTCGACAACATGCTGTCGATGAAGTCGTCTGCTGCTAGGTGCGAACGCAGCTGCGACTCCTGCAATGTGTTCGCATCATGCACATGAAAGCATGCGGGGGGATTACTTGTGCAATTGCTTGTCTCCACATCCAGGACCGGCGCGATGGCGCGGAGCTCGGCGCCGTCGGTTCGCCTCGTTGCCGGCCGGGGTAAGCCCGTTAACCTTGACGTGGGATACGTGTGCCGGCAGTTTTTGCTTGGCTGTCCGGCAGTCTCTTGTTGCAACTGCTGGTATCCATGCCGAGCCTATTCCCACCGGTTTGCACTCCATACCGTAGCTCCTGTCACCTGCGGCGCCGCCTCCACGCCCACCGCCTGGGACAGCTGGTCGTCCTACATCTCTAAGCACCGCGCAGACTCGGCGTCAGCGCCGGTGACCAAGGCCGAGAAGGACTACGGCCGGTGCGTGGAGTGGAGTGGTATCGTACATGGGGTGGGCTGTGAGCCTTGGTCCGCGGTTTGTATCCCAGCTGACTGGCGACCGGATATGTATTGCGTTCCACCCACAGTGAGATCGCGGCTGCTATCAAGTCCACAGCCGGCGCTTTCAAGCCGAAGTATGCCAGGTGTGTGGACGTGGGGTCAGGTACAGCGATGACACTGGAGGCGGCGAAGGGCGCATGGTGCAGTGCGATGCCAGGGCACATGTCGTTTGTACGACAGCAGCTTAAGCGACGCGCTCCCAAACCTGCACGCAGCGCGGCCGGCAGTGGCGGCGGCGCTGCCCACGCGGGCATCGCGGACTTCAAGCTGAGCCACGTGGGCAACGTCAACCTGGCCGAGCTGCGCGACCTGCACGAGCGCCTGGAGGCCATCGCCTGCGTGCAGCTCAAGCAGGTATGAAGGCGCTCGAAAACGCGGTAAACTGCGGACATGATTGTGTGAGGGACGGACGGGGCCATGCGTATTGACCGCGAGAGGGTAAACCACCGAGTCCTGGGTGCGCGGCGCTCTTCCCTTGCACTCTGCGCAAAGTCAGGACGGCGGTAGGATGTGCCGGTCATAAAGCAGAGTTTGAGGCCGAGCCGAGCAAGTAGACGAGGGGGATGGCAGCCTCCTTGTGGGCTTGATGTGCGGTGCGATTGTGGGCTTGACAGCCGCCACTGCCCGTAACACTTCGCCGTCCAGGCGCTGGGCAAGCCCGAGTCAGCGGAGTTGGACGCCGCCTGCATTTCCTTCACCACCACCGATGTGGATGCGGCGCTGTGCGTGTCGGGCGTCACACTGCAGCAGGTGGGTGCGGCTTCATATGGGCAGGGTTTGCGGTGTGTACACGGGCTCAACCGGACGCCCGGAACGGAGACGCTGTGCCGCGACCACGCATCATTACGGCACATCACTTGTTGCTTAGGCGGACTTGCAACCTGATATTGAAACGCACTTGCCTGAATCCCCCGACTCAGGGTCTGGACAAGACCGCGCTGATCGCGTTCGTGACAACCGAGACGGAGCGCCAGGTGTGGCAGGTTGCGTGTGCCGGAAGCGGTCGCAGGTGGCACTCGTCACGCCTGACCAGGAATGAAACAAGGTTGTGTTGCTGTCCCAACTGGTTCTCTCCCTTGCACCAACCCGTGCCGCGCCAACTGCCCACCCTCCTCCATTGCCCAGGCATCCTGGTCGCGGCTGGAGGGCCTGATCCTGCACTGGGGCGCCACCGACTCAGCGGGCGGCGCTTGGGGCCTGCCACCGCAGGGTTGGGCCGCCTCGCCCAACAAGGTCACGGACGCGGGTAAGCGCTGGGCTTGGTTGTGTGATGTAGGTGGGCTGTGCCAGGTCGGTCATCGCACATTGGTTTGGGTAGGGCATTTTCCCCGGAAAATTGGGTCCGGTAGGCGTCAACCGGACCCGCCTACCGGACCCAATTTTGGCGGATGTCATCTTGCGCGCCTGCCGTACCTTCCTGCCTCGCCCCGCTTTCATGACCGCAGGCGGCGCCTGGCAGTGTGGGTTCGAGAAGCAGAACATGAGCGGCCCGGAGGGCAACTCAGCAGTCTACGTCCTGCTGCTGCAGGTGGGCGGCTAAGATGTTGGGGGAACGCTCACGGGATACCACCTTCTGTGCTGTTCTGTCTGCAGCCTTGGCTGGAGTCCCGCGGCAGGGGAGGTTGATTCAATTTTAGGGTTAAAAATGGATTCTGGACACTCACATTGTCCTTCCTCCCTCAAACCTACCCTCAGGTGCCACTGCGTGGTATCCTCAAGTCGGGCGGCCTGGTCTACGTGCTCAAGGCCACCGCCGGCCAGAACACGCGCTGGCTCAAGGACGAGGCTACCAAGAAGGATTTCTTCCTGGATACCACCCGCCTGCCCGTCATTAAGGTCTAGAATTTGCATTCTTTATGAATGCGACATTACAAAGAAGGGACAGTCCGACCAAGCAAGGGTGCCCTTTATGAATGCGACATTACAAAGAAGGGACAGTCCGACCAAGCAAGGGTGCCCCGTACCCAGGTCAGGAGGGACCATCTCCGGCCCGAAGGGAAACCACCCTCCCCCCAGCAGGCTGCCGACCTTCCACCAACACGTGCATTAGGTCCATGTATCAGCTGCTAACCTCGCAAGGCGAAGCCAAGCGTAAGCCCGCCAAAGCCCCACAAAGTGTAGCAAACCGTGTCTGCGCACAAAGCGCTGTCTACAGCACCAGACGCAAAACCAGGTACACCAGGCATACAGTCCGGCGACGCCCAATCTAACGCAGCACTGCTTTCTCTCGATATCTGGTGCCGAAGCACTGTCTTCCACCAGGCCCGAAGGCGCAACACAGGGCAGCGCCCCAAACAGCAAGCAAACTGATGTGCCGGTGGCACGATCTGGTCCTAGCCCGAAGGCTCAACGCAGGGCAGCGCCCCAAACTGCAGGTCTGTGTGCCTGGGGCACGGTCTGGTCCTAGCCCGAAGGCTCAACACGGGGCATCGCCCCAAACCGCGGTCTGATAACACAACACAGGGAAGCGCCCCGAGCAAGCAGGCAACACCGGCAACCAACGCAAACCGACACGCAGCCCACAGACATCCCTTCACCACCCACACCAACGGAGCGTCCTCAATCTGGCTGAGGCCCGTTGCTCCTAAACGATGCAGGCGGCCGAGAAGGAGGCCGACGCAGACCGACATGCGGCCAGCTAGCACACCGACAACGCAGGAGCCAGCACCAGCGGAGCGTCCTCAATCTGGCTGAGGCCCTGTGCTCCTGTACGACGCCGGCTCTTGAGAAGGCGGAGGCCCAGAATTGCGAGGCCAGCAGCGCGCCATGGAGGCGCGGGGAACTTGCGCCTGCGGGCGCCGAGCCCCGGGCAGCCACGAGGACCACCCAGGACCGACGCGGAAAACGAAAATCACCGAGCCGTAACAACCCGCGAACCAGCCGCCCCGCGCGACCGGCCGCCCCGAAACTTCGATGCCAAGTCTGGGCGCAGAGCGCCTGTCTGATTCCCACCCCGTCTGAACCAATGCCGCATTCAAAGAGCCCGTAAAAGGCTACAAAAAGTTGGTAACGAAAGCCAAGGTCGACAACGAAAATGTTGTGCGCCCCCACACGAGCCAAGGCTCGCGGGCTAGGGGTTGGGCCCTAGAGGCTTAGGAGTATCGCATTATACAAGTATCTTTTATGCTGCCTAGTCTATAGACGATTCCGGACCCAGAACCGACCCTGGGTCGGCGAGTTTACCAGCCAGGTTTCTTCCAAATAAACTAGGAATTCGGGTGCGAAATGTAACACAACCGAATTTCAACATCCCTGTTCGCCTCGATCAACGTCCTGCGCAAAACTGGGGAGCTCTGGGGTTACAATATCAACAGGAGTCACCCGGGAACCCAAATGCACAGCGAGGTTAATCGCGACATTTTGCACATTGCAAATTTTTCTCTCCGTTCTGGCTCGCTTTTAATATGCACGGGATCACGACATCATAATTGTCAAGTTTAGTCCATATAATAAAACGCGCGAGCGAGTATACGCCTGGAGCGACCGCGGTCTGTCGGAGCAAGCGCGCTGCGGGGTTGCGTGGCTGCAGGCCGATGTGATGGCGCTGCGTAGATCATTCAAACTTGCATCATATGAACTGAAGCCTGCCTGGTCGGGGCACTCCGCACGCAACACCCTGATCATCTGCAAAATGTCCCTTGCTGCTACCAGCGCTAGCCCGGCGGCGGGCTCAAGCGTTTGATATCTGGCTGCATTTGGCTTGGTAATCATTGATCAGCGACCAGGCGATGGCCCAGCAACATATGCTTGCACGCGTGTGCCGCTTGGCACGCAGGTCACGCGCCAAACCCTCTCTACCCCGAGGCCGTGCTCATACGTTAGGACCGACCGTGAACTTTGGGGGCCCATATAACAAGTGCCTCTAGGGCTCAACCCCTAGCCCGCGAGCCTTGGCTCGCGTGGGGGCGCACAACTTTTTAGTTGTCGACCTTGGCTTTCGTTGCAAATTTTTTTCAGCCTGTTACGGGCTCCAGACTTGGTTCAGACGTGGTTCCAGACTTGGTTCAGACTGGTTGGGTGTCAGAGCGTCGCTCCGCGCCCAGGCTTCGCCTCGAAGTTTCATGGCGGTCGGGTCCGCGTGGGCGGCCGGTCGCGCGGGTTCTTCTTTGTAGTGCTTTCTGCGGCTTCTGTGTGCGCAGGTTGCGGATGGCCCTGGTGGTCGCTCGTGGCCCGGCACAAGTGGTGATGGCAGTTCCGGTGTGCTTCTCGGCGTCTTTCCTCGTGGCGCTTGGCCCGCCGTCGTCTCTGCCTGCGGCCTTACGGTTCTGCAGTCTCTAGCCCCGGCCGTTTCGTCAGCATGCTGGTCCTTAGCGGACCGGAAGGCGCGTCGGCTATCGGCAGTAGGGTGTCCCGGGTGTCGTTTTGAGGGCTCGGGCCGTTGCCCGGGGGCCCGGGTTGCTGTCGGGTTTGTCCGCCTCCGAGCGCGGGCGGGGTTAGCTGTGAGGTCGGCTTGGGTCGTTGGGGGGGCGGGTGGAGGGCGGGGTGCCCGTCGAGTGGCGTGGTGGTGTGCTGGTGGGTGGGTGGCTGCCTCAGTGTGATGTGGGGCGCTGCCCCGTGTTGGGCCTTCGGGCCCGGACCAGACTGTGCCATTGGCACTTGCAGTTGGGGCGCTGCCCCGTTGACGGGCCTTCGTGGCTGGTTTCCAATGTTGCGGTGCCTTTCATTTGGTTCGGCGCGCTCGTGCCTGGACGCTTGCGCCCTGGCTGTTGACGCTTGGCCCGGTGTTGGGTGCTGCGGGCGGGGCTCCTGGCCCCGGTTGGACTGGTTGCCGGTGTTGCCTGCTTGTTCGGGGCGCTTCCCTGTGCTGCGTTATCAGACAGCGGTTTGGGGCGCTGCCCCGTGTTGAGCCTTCGGGCTAGGCCCAGACCGTGCCCCAGGCACACAGACCTGCAGTTTGGGGCGCTGCCCCGTGTTGAGCCTTCGGGCTGGGACCAGATCGTGCCACAGGCACACCAGTTTGCTTGCTTTTTGGGGCGCTGCCCTGTGTTGCGCCTTCGGGCTTGGTGGAAGACTTTGCGGTGCCTTATGAGCCGCGTGCTTTGTGATGCTGCTGTTTGGTGTGGCTTTGGCGGGCTGCGGCTTAGCTTCGACGCGCCTACGCAGCTGTGAGTTGGGTTGGCAGCCAAGCGGGGGTTGCGGTTTGCTGCGTTCCTCGGAATGGTGGCTTCCCTCGTAGCCGTGATGGTGTTTACACTGTCCCCTTCTTGTAACCTCGCATTCATACGTTACGGGCTCCAGACTTGGTTCAGACGTGGTTCCAGACTTGGTTCAGACTGGTTGGGTGTCAGAGCGTCGCTCCGCGCCCAGGCTTCGCCTCGAAGTTTCATGGCGGTCGGGTCCGCGTGGGCGGCCGGTCGCGCGGGTTCTTCTTTGTAGTGCTTTCTGCGGCTTCTGTGTGCGCAGGTTGCGGATGGCCCTGGTGGTCGCTCGTGGCCCGGCACAAGTGGTGATGGCAGTTCCGGTGTGCTTCTCGGCGTCTTTCCTCGTGGCGCTTGGCCCGCCGTCGTCTCTGCCTGCGGCCTTACGGTTCTGCAGTCTCTAGCCCCGGCCGTTTCGTCAGCATGCTGGTCCTTAGCGGACCGGAAGGCGCGTCGGCTATCGGCAGTAGGGTGTCCCGGGTGTCGTTTTGAGGGCTCGGGCCGTTGCCCGGGGGCCCGGGTTGCTGTCGGGTTTGTCCGCCTCCGAGCGCGGGCGGGGTTAGCTGTGAGGTCGGCTTGGGTCGTTGGGGGGGCGGGTGGAGGGCGGGGTGCCCGTCGAGTGGCGAGGTGGTGTGCTGGTGGGTGGGTGGCTGCCTCAGTGTGATGTGGGGCGCTGCCCCGTGTTGGGCCTTCGGGCCCGGACCAGACTGTGCCATTGGCACTTGCAGTTGGGGCGCTGCCCCGTTGACGGGCCTTCGTGGCTGGTTTCCAATGTTGCGGTGCCTTTCATTTGGTTCGGCGCGCTCGTGCCTGGACGCTTGCGCCCTGGCTGTTGACGCTTGGCCCGGTGTTGGGTGCTGCGGGCGGGGCTCCTGGCCCCGGTTGGACTGGTTGCCGGTGTTGCCTGCTTGTTCGGGGCGCTTCCCTGTGCTGCGTTATCAGACAGCGGTTTGGGGCGCTGCCCCGTGTTGAGCCTTCGGGCTAGGCCCAGACCGTGCCCCAGGCACACAGACCTGCAGTTTGGGGCGCTGCCCCGTGTTGAGCCTTCGGGCTGGGACCAGATCGTGCCACAGGCACACCAGTTTGCTTGCTTTTTGGGGCGCTGCCCTGTGTTGCGCCTTCGGGCTTGGTGGAAGACTTTGCGGTGCCTTATGAGCCGCGTGCTTTGTGATGCTGCTGTTTGGTGTGGCTTTGGCGGGCTGCGGCTTAGCTTCGACGCGCCTACGCAGCTGTGAGTTGGGTTGGCAGCCAAGCGGGGGTTGCGGTTTGCTGCGTTCCTCGGAATGGTGGCTTCCCTCGTAGCCGTGATGGTGTTTACACTGTCCCCTTCTTGTAACCTCGCATTCATACGTTACGGGCTCCAGACTTGGTTCAGACGTGGTTCCAGACTTGGTTCAGACTGGTTGGGTGTCAGAGCGTCGCTCCGCGCCCAGGCTTCGCCTCGAAGTTTCATGGCGGTCGGGTCCGCGTGGGCGGCCGGTCGCGCGGGTTCTTCTTTGTAGTGCTTTCTGCGGCTTCTGTGTGCGCAGGTTGCGGATGGCCCTGGTGGTCGCTCGTGGCCCGGCACAAGTGGTGATGGCAGTTCCGGTGTGCTTCTCGGCGTCTTTCCTCGTGGCGCTTGGCCCGCCGTCGTCTCTGCCTGCGGCCTTACGGTTCTGCAGTCTCTAGCCCCGGCCGTTTCGTCAGCATGCTGGTCCTTAGCGGACCGGAAGGCGCGTCGGCTATCGGCAGTAGGGTGTCCCGGGTGTCGTTTTGAGGGCTCGGGCCGTTGCCCGGGGGCCCGGGTTGCTGTCGGGTTTGTCCGCCTCCGAGCGCGGGCGGGGTTAGCTGTGAGGTCGGCTTGGGTCGTTGGGGGGGCGGGTGGAGGGCGGGGTGCCCGTCGAGTGGCGAGGTGGTGTGCTGGTGGGTGGGTGGCTGCCTCAGTGTGATGTGGGGCGCTGCCCCGTGTTGGGCCTTCGGGCCCGGACCAGACTGTGCCATTGGCACTTGCAGTTGGGGCGCTGCCCCGTTGACGGGCCTTCGTGGCTGGTTTCCAATGTTGCGGTGCCTTTCATTTGGTTCGGCGCGCTCGTGCCTGGACGCTTGCGCCCTGGCTGTTGACGCTTGGCCCGGTGTTGGGTGCTGCGGGCGGGGCTCCTGGCCCCGGTTGGACTGGTTGCCGGTGTTGCCTGCTTGTTCGGGGCGCTTCCCTGTGCTGCGTTATCAGACAGCGGTTTGGGGCGCTGCCCCGTGTTGAGCCTTCGGGCTAGGCCCAGACCGTGCCCCAGGCACACAGACCTGCAGTTTGGGGCGCTGCCCCGTGTTGAGCCTTCGGGCTGGGACCAGATCGTGCCACAGGCACACCAGTTTGCTTGCTTTTTGGGGCGCTGCCCTGTGTTGCGCCTTCGGGCTTGGTGGAAGACTTTGCGGTGCCTTATGAGCCGCGTGCTTTGTGATGCTGCTGTTTGGTGTGGCTTTGGCGGGCTGCGGCTTAGCTTCGACGCGCCTACGCAGCTGTGAGTTGGGTTGGCAGCCAAGCGGGGGTTGCGGTTTGCTGCGTTCCTCGGAATGGTGGCTTCCCTCGTAGCCGTGATGGTGTTTACACTGTCCCCGTCTTGTAACCTCGCATTCATACGTTCTTCCGGGTTCCCCTGTCCACCTTTGGCCACGCCTGCCCATCTTGTGCTACTAGGGATCTCTGCACTGGGGCTTCACACTCGGAGGCGAACAGAGGTGAACACCCTTGCCGCTGCTGTGCTCCTGGCTCAGACGGCCTGCGGCGCGTCACGCGCGTCACGCCAACCCCTGACCCCAAAATGCCCAAACTTCCTGTCATTATCTCCCAGCATCCTGTATGTCATGACCTTATTTCCTGCCTGCTGCTGCCTTGCACATATGTGTTGAGTGGCGTCCTGTGCGCACCACACTGGGACAATCCCACGCGCACTGGCCTCGCGGTGTCACGCCCTAGCGGGTGACAACGCAATCCTGGGGTGCCATGTCTGGTCACCGCAGCTGGCGTGACAGCGGACCTCCGCGGCGGCCACTGCCCGCATCTCGTGCATGCCTTCGGGCCCCTAGTGTCTACGCTGCGTCTGAGGGCTCCAGGAGGGGATCTGGGGATGGGGGTCAACGAATGCTATTGAGACTTCAGTACATGCCCCTTGCCCCGCTGTATAGCACGCTGCCTACAAGCCCGGAGCCACCACCCTGCCCCTTCTCATGTTCATCCACACGGGGTGTGGCGCGTGCAAGTGCCTACGTACCTGAGCTCCACGGCGGGCTGAACCTTCCCGGCCGCGCTCAGCCTGCATTCTTCACTAGCTCTCTGGCCAAGATGCAGCACCTCCAGGACCAAGATCTTTGGCGCGTCGTCGGTGATGACATATTGAACCACGAAGAAGTGTGCTGTGCCGTTTAACAAGTAGGGCGCAAGCCGGCAGGACTCCATGTGGGCGCAATGCTGATGTGATACCTGCAAAGGAGGTATAGAAGGTCTGTGGCGCGCCGCGTCGAAAGTTTTATCTGTCAGGGGCCTTGGATGGATGAGGTGTGGCTGGCTCCTCGTTCGACCACAGTTTACAACTGATATGATGTAACGCAATTGTGGTAGCCTAAAAGCAAGTAGTAACGTTGTTGTACCCCTTGGTGAATACAATCTAAAAACATGATTCAAACGTGCAACACCTTTCTCTTCTGTAACTACCGTGCTTACATTGCGGCCCTGTCCGCCTGCGGTCAGTCACCACCGCGACACACCAACATTCTTGGGATGGGTTTCACGCGATGGCGGCCCTGTCTACCTGTAGCCTAAGGACCTGAACTGGAGCCTCTCTACTTGCCCTGCACGCGACGACGTCGTAGGAAAGCCGGAATCTCCACACCACCGCCAGCTGAGCCCACGGATGGGAGTTCAGACAGCGGAAGGGCGGCCGGCGGCACCATCAGACTCCGGACCGCAGCACCGCCAAGCATGCGCGGGGACTGGCCATCGGCCTCCATGGCATCGGCTGCCACGGCTGCAGCGGCATTCGCTGCGGCCGTGACACGCGGGCTGGCGGCTGCGGCAGCACGGCTGCCACGGTCCGCCAGAGCACCCAGCTCAGGCTCGACGTGGCCGAATCCTGTCAGCCGCGCGCAAGAAAGACTGTCACGATTCAGGATACCGGTACACTGCATGGGGTTGTACTGCGCTGGATTGGGATGCGACCGCAGCACCGTGCTCTGGAGGCCGTGTGAATTTGGACTGTTCTTTGGCATAGTGCGCGCGATTGGAACATGCCCATATGGCAACGCGCAACAAGCCCGTTCCTTATGATCCCATGACCCCTTGCGTCCTTTGCGTACCGGTGGCGATGATGGTGATAGAGACTGTGTCGTCAGGCAGGGTGGAATCCACCACGGCCCCAAAGATTAGGTTGGCATTGGGGTCCACCATGTCATAGATGATCTCAGCCGCTTCGTTCACCTGGCAATGCGAGGGAGTATTACACGAGGGCCGTGTGATGCGCGACGTGGTTCTTCCTGGTTCTTCTTGTGGGGCTTTGCCAGTTCAGAAAGCACACACAGCAATATCGAAGTCGTTACAGGCGCAAGACCACCGCATTGAACGCCATCTGCCCCCTCGCACCTCGTGCAGGGTCATGTTAGGCGGGCCGGTGATGTTCCACACCACGCCAGTGGCGCGCTCAATGCCGACCTCCAGCAGCGGCGAGCTGATGGCGCGCAGCGCGGCATCAGAGGCGCGCCGGGGGCCAGCTGCATCAAAGAAGAGGGGTTTGAGATAGGGACGATGTAGGCGCTCGTTTTCACTGTACCAGTAACTCTAATCTCCCTCAGTGCAAGTGCACGTGCAGCGCCCCGCAACGCCCAGGCGCCACTCACATCCGTAGCCTTGGCCCATGAGGGAGCTGCCGGCGCCCGCCATGATGGCGCGCACGTCCGCAAAGTCTACGTTGACCAGGCCAGGCACCTGCAGACAGCGCAAACGCGGACACAACCCACATCACAGGACTCATTAAGGGAGACGGGTGCAGGGCCGAAACCCGGCGCAACATCGCTAGATTTTATCCCAGCCACACACACCGTGATAATCTCACTGATGCCCTTCACGCCCTGCCGCAGCACGTCATCCGCGATTTTAAACGCGTCTTTGATTGGCACGTTGGAGTCCATGGCTGCAGGAAAGTGCCGTAGGGAGCGAAAAAAAGCGAAGGGCAAGGAGGGTGATGTGTTGCAGGTGATGTGTTGCGCACGTAGCGGGTTCCATTCCAATCCTCACCTGACAGCAGCCGGTCGTTGGGAATGACAATCAACGTGTCCACCGCCGCACGTAGGTTGGCCAGTGCGGAGCGAGCCTAGATGGGGAGTTCAGGGGAGTTCAGAAAGGTGATTCAGTGTGCACGCCGGCGGGTGTTGTGTGTGTGGATGAGAGGCGCGTCCTTGCGGCTCGGTATCGGCGGTGGTGGGCCACGTTGTGTGGTCCTGTCGTTCGCATCCGTGCAGTCAACTTTACAGTCATATCGCCATCTACAGCGACACTTTGGCAGCGCACCTGCTGCGCACGCTGGCGACCCTCGAAGGTGAAGGGGGTGGTGACGATGCCCACAGTGAGGATGCCCATCTCGCGGGCCACCTGCGCCACCACAGGCGCGGCGCCGCTGCCCGTGCCGCCACCCATGCCCGCCTGGGATCCGGAGATAACGAGTGCATCAGGGCCTCGAGGTCAGGTGCCGTGAGGAATGACATGGAAGCGCCCGGCATAGCAGTATAGCACCCGTTCTGGCCAGACCGGGACCCCACGCAAACAAGCGCTCGTACCGTGACAAACACCATGTCAGTGTTACTCAGCGCCGCAGCGATGGAGTCCCGACTCTCCTCAGCGGCTTTCTGCGGTTGGACGCGGGTGGGGTGGCCGTGAAGATGTGTCGCAGAAAGGTGTTTGCAGCAGGAAGGTGTTTGCAGCCGAAGGTGTTTGCGGTCACTGGAATCGGCACTGGCACATCTGTATTGTCTCACGATTCACTTACAGCTCCGATTTCAGGGTTGCCTCCCGCGCCAAGACCGCGCGTCAGCTTGCCTCCAATTTGCACCTTGCACTTGCCGTTCACAGGTGATGTGGCCAGAGCCTAAATTTGAGTTTACACATTACAAGGCAGATTAGCACGACTTCAGCACGGCTCGTCGACCGGCGCGTTTGAAAACGGATGTCGCACCTGAGCGTCGGTGTTGGCGATCCAGAACTCCACGCCCTGCACATCACTATTCACCATGTTGTTGACAGCATTTGAGCCACCCCCGCCAACGCCGAAGACCTGCGCGCGCGGAACTGCCGGTAAGCATCTGCTTTCGCTGTACACAATACCACACGTGCTGTTTGCTTGCTTGCCTTGATAATGGCCTGGTCACTACTAGCGAGCACGCGGACTGCGCGACGCGCAGGAGCGCGCACACGCAAGCTGCTTCGCGCCAAGTGCTGCACGCGCATTGATAACGTCATTTTGTTTGGAATTCGTTTACTTAAATTGAATCACTACAATATTTACACAACCAGGCATTCAGTCGACAGCGCCATTGAATCAACTGTCTGAATCCACTGGATCTTGGGCCCCATCAACAGCTCGCAGCTCCCAGCTCGCCAACGGGTGTCAGGGCATGGCGCCCAAATGTAGCGTTTCCGCGCACTGTCGGGTTACTCAGCGACCGCCGGCCACAGACGTCCCTGCCGCCGCAACCTCGGCCGCTTTCCGCGCTGCTACTCCCCGCTCTGCCGCCTCGCGCTCGGCCACCTCCAGCGCCTCCCGCTGCCGTCGCCGCCGTTTCTCTGCCGCGCGCGCACGGGGCTCAGCCCAAAAACGACAGGCGTGGGAGGCCCGTACCTCGTTCGGTAACCACAAAACGCTGCAACTGCACATGCCCCGACAGCCGTTGCCCGGCTGCCGCCTGCGAGCTGCGAGCTTTTGATTGCGCCAGTCCATCCTCCGGGTTGACTGTCGTCAGCATGTGGCGTGCGGCACAGCCCTCCCCCCATTTTTTTGGGCTGAGGCCCCCCAGCGCACAGGAGGGGGGAGCGAAGCCCCTCAGGAACACCCCTGTCCGTGCGTGCCTGCCTGCCTGCCTGCCTGCCTGCCTGCTGAGTTGCGTGCAGCCATGTGTCGACGAGTGTGCCCGAATCATGCCCCGGGGCCCCGGGGTCCGAGGGGCGAGGGCCGCGCCCAGCCGGGACGGTGTGGGACAGCAAGGCATCCAAGGCGTGATGACTAGGCTAGCGGCGTGGGGAAGGGTGGCATAGGGGTACGGAAAGGCACGTTCCCTGTCAATGCCTCCCCGCCCGCGGGCAGGCCCGCGGGGGCTGTGCCGGCCCCTGTCCGTGTCCCTGGCTCCCTGACTGTACTGTCCCCATGGCCTCTGGGGCATGCATCCTCCGACAATCCAGTTGCATCCTTTACTTCTACCGGGGCTCAGCCCTTTTCCCATCCTGCAGCTGGGCCGCTGGCTCAAGGGCGTCGTGGCGGCAACGACCAAGGGTGACGCCAAGCGCATCGGCGGCAACTGGCAACAACAAGGCCGGTGAGGTGATGCGCGAGATGTTCTCCATGATCACCTCCCCGACCCACCAAATCCCGCACGCCCAGGTGTGCCCCTGCGCACGCCTTCATTGTCAAGGGCGCCGGCCGCAAGTCCAACCCGCTGAAGTTAGGGCCCGCAGACCATGCCCGGCGCCGTCTTCATCTGCAAGAAGCAGTCGGCGATGATTGATGGCACGCTGCTGGAGGTGCAGCGGCTGGCTGGACCACTTCGTTGTCCATGTGCCTGGCGGCGTGTCGCCCGACAACCCCGTGCTGCTGCTGCTGGACTCCCACTCCTCCCGCACGGCGCCCGGTGTCATCGCCAAGGCCAAGCGCCTGGGCGTGGAGATCCTGCTGCCGCCCGGCAGCCTCACCGCCCTGAACGGGGCTAGGGACGCGGCGGCAGGGAACGACGAGGAGTCGGCGGAGGACACCAGCGAGAGCAGCTCTGACGAGGCGGGGGATAAGGAGGAGGCGGGTGGTGTGGCTGCTGGGGCTGCTGGGGCTGCCGCCGGTGGCGGGCTCGGGGTTCTGCTAGAAGTCTAAGGCCGCGGAAATCAAGTTTGCATTGAGTCGGGCATGCCGCGCGCACGCGTGTCGTGTTCGCACCGGGTTGCCCCCCAGGATTTCGCGGCCCAACCAACCCGGGTTCACTTCAGTTTGGGCCACCGTCCAAAAATGCGCAACTTTCCAAGCCCATGGGTGGGGGACTTGTCGTGCTGTGGATTAAACCTTATAGGAAGCTTGCGCAACCTTGCCAGCGTGTCAGATCCACAGCACGACAGGTCCGCCACTGCCGTACGGCCGTTTCCGTGCGGGGGGTCCTGGGGGCGGGCAGGGGGTGTGCCCGGCGCCAAACTGGTCTCCCATGAGTCCCCCACGCTCTCAGCCCCTTCGTACATGTAGTAATGACTTGCTGGTCAAGTGGGAGGGCGGTCCGCGCTCGCCTGAGGTCGAAATGGGCGGGTTTTGGCCGGCAGCCAGCGAGCCCGATGGGTACGTGCTGGCACGGTCGGGCCAAAGTGTGCTGGAGAGAGCAGTAACTCACTCAATATACTATTTAGATACAAAATATTGTTTGGAATGTATCCCGGGGGCAAAATGCGAGGCTCTGCCGACCGGCAATTTCGCGACCGAGGTCCCTCGAACAGCCATTTACGTACGGATGCATTGTAAAGTTTTGCAAACTCCGCGTGCCAAGTACCCGACTGCCAGAACCATGCTTACATGACGACGAGGCATGCCGTTACTGCTGTGAAGACCACACTGGCCTCCTGTGGGTGGAACACGGAAGTTCCACGACACACCGTATATTGGCTATTGCCGGGCTTGTCAATCTCAATCCTCTGCAATGCGAACGCCCATGGAGTCAAAAGACTTGCCCAGCACGAACCCGCCAAGCTAGTACGCAGCGTTTGGTGCGCGAGTCTCTGCGTTTGACTGCCTCCCACAAATACACACTTATACAAACATCCACAAATTGTCGATTCTCCCATCACGGGGGCTGGTCCCAGCTCCGGGCTCTTGCGCGGTAACCTGGTGGGATGCTGGGCCCTTCCCTTCCTCCACTCTCTCAGAAATAAAGCCCACAAACTGCCAGACGAGAGCTTCTACTGTATTGGCACAACCAGTCCCCGTTGCACGCCCAGCACACTGTGCCACAGTCCTGATTCCGGGTCCATACCCGGGTATGGCGACATATGCCAACATTGTGCTTGCACATGCTCTAGTAGCACCTATGTGCTCTGCTGAGTGTGATCGCGCAGCACCTTCACCACGCTTTTGAAGGCAAACCATTCGGGGATGTCCTCGCCACTGCGCAACATCTGACGGAACTTGGTGCCACTGAGCTTTTTCACGTGCAGGCCCTGGTGGTGAGGGTACATAAACACGCGAGTTTAAAACAGCTCAAAACAGGGCATGCTTCACACGACAAACATACCTGTCCCTTCGCCACGTCCGCAGTCACGTAGCCTTGCTCCTGCGTGTACACCACGTCGGCGGAGGGCACGGTCTGCATGCCCAGCTCCGCAGCGTGCTCCTTGGCGAAGTTCTGGGCGTCGTAGATGCCGTAGAAGTCCTCACCTGTCAGATGCATACGAACGATGTAAGGGTGGCATGGGACTAAGGGAGACTGCATGCAGATTTACAATCATAGACGAACGACTGCACCACACATGATGAACCGCCGACACCCCATTCTCCCTTGCGTTCACCTGATAGACACGACTTGGAGCCGGCCATGTCGCGGCCCACAATGAAGTGTGTGCAGCCGTAGTTCTTGCGGATGAGCATGTGCTGGATGGCCTCGCGCGGCCCCGCCATGTGCATGGAGTAGGGCAGGTAGGCCCACTTAATGTTGGCGTTGCCCAGCTCCGCCTTCAGCACCTCGTAGGTGTGGTAGCGGACGATGCCGGGAATGTCATCGTCCTGCGTGGCGGCCACCATGCACGGTGGTGGAGGGTACAAAGAGGTCTGGAAAAGCGGTACAGGATGCACTGAAGACCAGCGGGGGGGTGGGGCTTTACAATGAGACGATTTGGGGTGGGGGTCAGCCATCAATGCGCATGTTTGCAGGTTAAAATGGCGTGAGAGGTCAACTTCATTCAGATTACGGTAAGCAAAGCAAACCCAAACCAATGCCTGCGCATGTTTGCACGTAACCAGGCTCGCAATGAGGGGGGGCTGGGGTCGGGAAACTGCTCGACTAGTGCCACCATCACGCACCTGTGTGGGGCCACAGGTTGGGTGCACTAGGCACACTGCGCCCGTGCGAACGTTCGGCGCGTGCAGCGCTCGGGTGAAAAGCTCGTAGTGGGCGCGGTGCACAGGGTTGCGGCACTGGAACACCACGACGTCCTGCTTGGCGGGCAGCATCGCGCGCACCTCCGCGGGCGTGGCGCAGGGGAACACGCTGTGGATGGGACATAGTCGGGTCGTCACAATGAACAGGAAAACAGACAGCGCCCCCGTGCGGCGCCCCCATGCGGACCGGTCATGTCGCTTCTCACCGCTTGGGCAGCTCAAATCCCCATAGCTTGCCGCCGATGTAGTACTTGCCCCGTTCCATTGCAACCATCTGGGGTGCATGCAGGCGGCGCACCGACACATGCGGTATAGTATGATGACGCACAGGACGGTATTGTGTGGTGCGTTAGCGCCATCCATTCAAGACATCTCAGGTCATGCGCCTTGCTGCCATGCACCCTGCCCGCGTCGTTTGCCGAATTGGCCGCACCTGCACGCCGGGGTGCTCTAAGGAGGAAGTACGGTAGCAGTCCTTGACCTCGCGCGCCTTGTTGGGCATCCACTTGCTCTCCACCTCCAGCACCCCCAAATTCTGGCCCTTGTACTTCAGCAGAACCTGTCAGGTCGAAGCTTAGAACGCATCAATGTTTTGGGTTCAGGCCACGTCAACTTGCCGCTTACTTTATCGCACTCCTTCACGGCCTCGTTGTTGGTGTCAAGCACGACCGGCAGACCAAAGATAAGGCCAGAGCCCGGCAGCCTGTAGAGAGTGAAGCAGGCGGTGTCGTACGCCACCCGGCAGACTAAGACTCCCCTCACGCACCGCATGTTTTTGACGACGTGGTCATACACGTCCGCATTCATGAAGCCCGTCAGCGGGGAGAACCCGCCCACAGACAGCAGTTCCACGTCGCACGCGTTCCGGTCACTACACTCGTGTTGGTGTGTGCACGCCGCGATCAGCTCCTGCTGCTTCGCCGCGTTAGCCACCAACAGATTTACCAGCTCCCCTCCATGAGGCAGGATATGGCCCGTCGCATCCCTGTACCAAAATACAGGTCACAACATTTGCCGGTCGCCGATCCCAGTGCGCACTCACGTCTGGAAGGGGGTGCCAGTAGCAAATCCACGACAGGCGTTTACAGCCGTCGTAGCAAACCTTCTGCCCAGAACTTGGGTCAAACGAGGAAGCTGTTGCAGCATCTTCACCGAATTCGATACAGGACACTGGTATGTGAACTAATAGCATAAATATAACTTTCTTTCGCCTTGGTACATCTAGATCAACCTTTAGCCAGGCCACCAGGCCATGCATGCACAGGCGACCTCTCCGAAATCCAAGCAAGCACGCACACAAGTGCCCGACACCTGCGCCAACACAAGCCAAGCTAAACCACGTGCATTACAAAGCACATTTTAGCACGCTTTCGATCCACGCGGCAATCACACACAGAGGCAATACCCTGTCCTGTCCAACCTGGGCTATCATCACCCCAATCAGATGAGACATGGCCAATCACTTTTGATACATGCATTCTTGATTTGCACTTCCAGGTTTGTATACTTCAATTTGTGTACACTTCAATTTGCCAGGGGGCAGGGTGGACAGGACCGCGGCAGCAGGGATGCGTGAGGATGCGAGGATGCTGCACACTAGGGGACTTCGCCAACTTGCCCCTTTTGCCCTGTCAGTCAGTCAGACAATCAGTCTTGTGAATGCGCTACGTCCGGCTTACTCAGCGACCACCGGCCACAGCCGTCCCAGTCCCTCCCAGGCCTGGCGCCATCCCTGCCGCCGCCACCTCGGCCGCTTCCCGCTCTGCTACTTCCCGCTCTGCCGCCTCGCGCTCGGCCACCTCCAGCGCCTCCCGCTGCCGTCGCCGCCGTTCCTCTGCCGCGCGCGCCGCAGCCTCGTGCTGCTGCTGCTCCCGCTTGGCGAGCGCTGCCTCCGCCGCGCCGCGCAGGGGCAGGTGGTCCAACAGCCCCAGCCGGGTGTACTTGTCGATGTAGCGGTGCACCAGCAGCTCGCTGACCACCTCGGCGGGTAGCGGCTCCGTCGCGGGGTCGTACGGCTTTGGGTTGCCGGCGCTGTCAAGCCCGCCGGGGGCGGCCGCCGCCGCCACCGGCCCATCACTGACCGCTTCAGATCGCTCGGCCCGCCGCTGCTTCACAGCCTGCGTGCAGCAGAGTGAAGGCGTGATGGTTGCGGGCACGCCACGTGCTGACGACACCCAGTGTACATGCCGCCCCGTGCTCTCTGCATTCTTTTCCTGATCGCTCGTAGGTGAGCAGTTCATCGAGGGTCGGGCGGGATCTGAAACTTTTAACGGCCAGGAACTACTAGGAGTGGGGACGCATCCACCGATGTATGTCGTTAGGGACACAACCACTTACACCATCAGCATCGCCCAGGCAACGCCCAGGCAATCTACGCACCTGCACCCGGCGGCCGCTCTCCTCCAGGTCCCACAGCACGTCCAGCGCGCCGCGGTGGGTGCGCTTGTTGAGCTTGGCCCACTGCCCCTCCCACTGGCTCTGTTCCACCTGCATGCGCGCGTTAAAGAGCACAAGGAACAAACAAAGACGTATTAGCGTATTTGAACATGCGGGCGCGGCAGGAGGCATAACTGACGATGCTGCCAAGCATGCACTTCGATCTTTGCACACGCTGTCTGTCCGCCTACACACTGACACCGCACCTTTTGCCAGGGCGGCGTACGCGCGCGCATCTTGACCAGCGCAACGTCCTCCGCGCCCATGTCGGACAGGTCGCTGTCGCTGTCGCTGTCCAGCAGCGTGTCTCCAAAGGACTGCTGCTCCAGCTGCCTGCAGGCAGGTGCCGCAGATTCCAGGTTCGAAGAGGCAAACGGAGGAAGTGCACAGCACGAGCACCGCACTCACTCCTTGACTAGGTCCACGTTCTTAGTCAGGCGGTTCCACTTGGCCCGGCCCAGGCTCATGCCGCCGGGGGCCGATGCCAGTGCAGGCGCGCCGCCCGCCGCTAGGCCCTCCTCCCCGCTGCCGCCGCCGTCGGGGCCCCCGGCAGAGGCCGCAACGGCCTTGCCAGCAGCGCTCTTCTGCGGATGTTGCGGCCAAGGGTTTTGAACATGGGCTAGGCGGGGCGATTGCAAAGTGACGCTGGTGTTTGAAGGGTTAGCGGTGTGAAGGTTGCTAGTGCAGCGCCAGCCGCACCCATCTCAGCCCGTCCTACCCCTCCAAGCATGCCCACCTGGCTGAACAGAATGTTGATGATGTTGGAGGCCTTCTCCTTCTGCTTGCGTGTCATGGCCCGCCGCTCCAGCTCTGCACGCATTGCGGCGCGCCGTTCGTCGCGCAGCCGGTCGGCCTGCAAGGGGCGTTCAGCAGCACGTGTCCTTAAGTTTGAAACTCCGCGCAACTCCGCGACATCGTGAACGATGTCCAGCCATCCATGCCCAACTGTGCACACCCCACCTCCAGCGCCGCCTTGGTCGCCGCCACAAGCGCGTGTGGGTTTGCCAACCAGCGCTGCCGCACCAGCCAGCCGCGCACGTTGGCCTGCACGCGCATTCAGATGGAATTGAAGAATGCGTAGACGTACATGTTGAGCACTGTCCAACAGTATTAAGCACACCGGGTCCCCGTCGCATACAGCATGTGCCTCCGAACATACCTGCAGGATGGTGGCCAGGCTGTGCCGCATGACGGTCACGGCGCACCAGTCCGTCTGGCCGCTGAACTCTGCCAGTACCTTGCCCACCTGCGCAATAGAGAAGCATTGGGACGGTTCTGTTTCCAGATACGCGTTCATGGCAAGTTGGAACCTAGGACTGCAATGGCACACGCCTCTTCGCCGGCTGACCAAAACAGCTCACACTCCCATGTTGCTCCTGGCGGAAGTGACAAAAGAACGCCTGTGCGCACGCAGCAGCCTGGCGGCCGTCGAGTACCGGTATGGTTTGTTTTCGACTCCGCCCACTCTCAGCCCTACCCGGCTATTGGCGCGCACTTCAGGCTCCGCGTTGCTATCTCGGACTTGGCCCCTGTCCATAACATGACGTTAGCAAGGGCGCATGCAGCACCACACGAGGTTGGCTAAAAAGCTCCCAAGACCACCGGCCTGTGAACTGAGCCTTACCGGTGCCGTCGCCAGCGCGGTTGCTGTTGCGGTTGCCGCCTGCCGGGGCTTGCACCGTCTGAACTGCAACCTTTTGAAACGCCAAATGTTGCGCTGGGAGCGGATGAGCGAACAAGAGGCAGAGCGCCTGCAGCAGATCCACAACAGCAATAGCATGACACGAGCCACGTAGAATGCAGTATCAAGGCTTGCCGAGATTATATGTGCATATCCTAGTCCGCGTGCGCACCTTTTCGTGCCCCGCCCCCCTCCGCCAGGGATGCCTGCAGCTGCGCCGCCGTCGCGTGCGCCTGTGCGGATGCGGCACGTGGGGGTTGTGAATACCAGCCCAAGCTCAACCAAACCCAGGGGGCGTGTACACGGAGCCTGCAAGACCCATCACTGACCAAACCACTCTTCTAGACAGCGCATGGTTACATCATGCCGTGACTTTGCACGCACCTGCGGTACCATCATGCTGTGCGCCCGGCTGGCCGGCACCGGCTGCCCCAGAGCCGCATACACGTTGGGCAGCTCGCCCTCGATGCCCCCCGAGGCCGCGTGCGCCAGCGGGGCCCCCGCCACGTCGCCAGGCCGCGCCCTGGTGCACTCGACGATGCAGGAAGGAAGGGATTGGGGTCCATCAGCAGCCCAAGCAACGCAAGATTACTCGAAACTGTGACGCGACGCCCACACGCTCACCCTTTCAGCGCCCCCTGGCGCCCGTTGATGCTGGCGAACTGCTGCTGCTTCAGCTCCTGTCCAACACGCACAGGCAGCCAAGATGGCAACAAAATGCATGCTAGCAAAACGGCTTTTCGTGCAACCCTTAGTTGCCCTGTGCTGATAACATGTCCGCACCAGACACGTATGCAATTACCTTGAGCCGCGCTTTCCGCCGCCGCTTCTCCTCCTCCTCCCGCGCCACCAGCTTTTCCAGCCCCGGGTGCCCCATGGCTGACTTGATGGCGGTGTTGTGCCGCGCCGCGTTGAACTTGTCCACCACCCCTTGCCCCACCTGCGCACAGGCACCGCCGTCATATTAGGATGGAGCCAGCTGCGTTGGCACTTACCATGCGCAGACACGCCAGTACGCCACCCAATGCTTCTCCCGTCGCGTGCTGCTCGGCCGAACGTAAGCCACTCGACCCACCCGACCCACCTTGCTGATACCGTGCTTGCTCATCATCTGGTTTTCGCCCCGCGCGATGATGTGATTGGGCGCAACTTCTGCTTGCCCACCGCTGCGCTCTGCCAGCACCCTGCACGGTTGGGAAATGAGTGTGAAGTTAAACGCCCTCCTCCTGGAGATAGCTTGTGAATTACGCTTTCACCCCGCGCCGCAGGTGCCAGTCGGAACGTAGACCTACGCCAGTGCGCGCTGCGCCAAGCAACTGTACGGACCGACAGTGAGGCTGCCGGCCGACACGGCCCTGACGCGGCGGCCTGCCCTTTTCCCCGCCATCCCCACCCACCCCCCGGTTATACAAACAAATTCGCGCCCTGGCTCACTTGTCCATCGCCTTCGCAAACTTATCCTCTTGCTTCGCCTCCACCGGGGCCATGTCGATTCCCCTTCGGCTCCGCTGCCCGATTGGCGGCAACAATACCTTGGCGAGCTCGGCCTCAGTCAATTCCGTCTCAACATTTTGCTGCGCTTGGGGTGCGCTTCCTGACATGCTTTCCTCGAAGTACTTAAGCGGAGCTGTATTCAAGTTGATTTCAACACAAAGTTACGGTGAATGTTGAGTCTAACAACAGGCTCGACGAGCGCACACCACGGTGACTTCATGGAAATCAGAGCCTTTGCTGTGGCACCGCTTTCACAATTATGCTCATGCAACGGACAAACTGGCGAGAATAATTTAGGCAATCGCAACAAATTTGGACACCGCGAGTCCGCTTCCGGAGACCGAAAATCGCTCATTCGGGCCCAATCCCAGCGGGGAAGCCATGGATGAAGGCCGTAAGGCAGCTAGGGCATATTAGCATAGGAAGCAAAAACACGAACATTACGCAGCACAGTTCTGCTGCACACATCTTGGCGCAAACAACTAAAGAGCTTGGGGGGCTAGGTTTGTCGGGTTTCGGGTTATCTAGACTCTTAAACAAAAACTTCTTGTAGCGTTTGAAGCAACCATGGGAGGGCAGCGCCACTCTAAAAATGCGGGCGTCATGGGCTCAGAATCCCTCAGCTATGCGGAGCGCAAGGCGCTGGGTTTCGGGACAGTCAAGGAGCGCCTAGGCAAAGTAAGTGGTCTGCGTCGAGGCCTCCGAACTAGCCACCGCGGTAACGACACGCTCAACTGACCCCCGCACGAATCCCCATCGCCACCCCGGCAGGACTCGCTAGGCAACTATGACGACTGCTGCCTCACGCTCATGGAAGCAAAGGTGTGTGCTTCTGCTATATAATGCATGAACGCCGGCTGCTACTGAGTCTGGGCAACCGTGCCATCACAGGATCCGGTGGTAACGCCAGACGGCTACCTCTACAGCAAAGAGGCGATTCTGGAAAACCTTCTAGCACAGGTGCGGACTTCAAGGTTTGGAGGTTACTCACCGGCTCCGCCGCAGTAATTACCGCCTGGTGCCCGCAGAAGAAGTCCATAAAGCGGAATATGGAGGCGTACGAGGCATCCCAGCAGGCTGAGCAACAGAAGGTGCGCAGGGGCCTGGGGTTGATCGGTGCCAGTGACCGATGGCAAGTGCAGCTGAGTGTTGCTCGCCCACCAACCTTGATTCTACTGTCGCTGCTGCCACTGCTACCTGCAGGAGCTGGAGAAGCAGGCCATTGCACACGAGGCGGCGCTCATCGCCTTTGACCGCCGCAACCACCTGGGTGTCACCGAGGGCGTGGCGTCCAGGTAAGTACGGCGGTCTGGTGTACCAGGCGTCGTGGGCCAAGATGGATGCCATGAGCACAGGGCTTGGTCCGAGTGGTTTACAGTGCCCCATGGCATGGGAGTATGTGGGTGTGGCAAATGCGGTCTCTGCTGTCCACATACCGGTATGTGCGCATGCACGGTGAGCCTGCACCCCACTGCGGTGTTTCCCCGGCATTGCAGGCTGGAGGCAGCAATCGTGAAGGAGGCGGAGGCGCTACGCAACCCGGGCGGCAGCGGCGCCAAGTCGGTGATGGCCATCAAGGAGGCGGAGGACCGGGCCAAGGAGCTCAAGGTGGGGCAGGGGAGGCGGGGAGGTGTGGGGGATTACGGTCGGCACGGATGCCGGTATGCGCTGTTCAGATAGTCGCATACCGTAGATCATAGATCATCAACAACCTCCCTACGCCCAGGCATTCTGGATGCCGGCGCTGACACCTGACGTGGGCAACAAGGTGGAGAAGCCAGACGGCGAGACGCGCTGCCCTGCCAGCGGCAACAAGCTGCGGATGAAGGTGCGCGGCGTGGATTTGGGGGCTGCGTGGTGGGCGTTCTATAGGTGAACGCCCATGCGATGGGCAAGTCGGTGCCGCGCATACTCGAGCTCATCCGCTCTTCCCATTGCTCACAGGACCTAGTGGCGGTGCGCTGGACACCGGTGCCGGATGGCGAGCCGGGCAAGCACATGGACCCAATCACCAAAGAGACCTTCACCAACTCGTCAAAACTGGTGGTGCTGGCGCCCACAGGGTAAGGTGGGATTCTTGGGCCATAGAGTGGATTGCGTGCGGCTGACTTCCTACAAGCCTGGATTCTAGAACATTCTCGAGTTCCACCTCGACCTGGTGCTGCTGGCGCTCTAACTCTTCAGGGACGTGATGCTGAAGGAGACGTACACCAAGTGCGTCAAGTCGGAGGGCAGCTACGGCGGCAAACGCCTGCGTGAAAAGGATGTGATCGAGCTGAAAACCGGCGGCACGGGCTTCGCGGCACGGGACGGCCAGCGCGTGCAGACTAAGAAGGTGCGTGCGGGAGCGGCCCGGTACAGTTGGGGGGGGGGGGGCGTGATGCGGAGGAGCAGAAAGAATTGGCAGCTACCGTAACACAAGGATTCCGTATGCGATGCAGGCGATTTGTCTGTCAGGTTTGTGCAGGTTTGTGCCCGGCATCCGTTCGCCGGGTGCGAATGCCATACCTTACACCTTTACCTTGCACAACCCAACCACCGCGCTCCTCGACTTGACCCCACCCACGCATACAGTACTTCATGCTGGGGCCAGGCAATGGGCTTCGGGACCTGCGTGGACAGCACCAGGGGGGCCGGTCGCTGGGCGGCCTGGTCTTCAACAACTAGCTGACTTGGCTAGCTAGGAACGGACGGCGGTCTGACGCCGCATCATCCAGTGTTTGTGTTGGTTTTGGAGCCAAGGTCCGTCGGGTAGCGCACGCTTTTGGGGCCTGTGTGCTTGGTGTTTGACAGGATAGTAAATTTAGTGGGACTTCAATGCACCGGAGTTGGCCTAGTCCCGGGCTGTGCGCCACCTGCGGGATCATAGGGCGCAGCCAATACGGTACACGAAGACGGGGGGCGTCTGGCCTAGCCAGGCTCAGGTGGCTACGTCACAAAAACAGCGACCTAGCAGTGTTGGCATGTGGCCAGCTATTAGGCGTGTCGGAAGGTATGCGTTGAGGCGGCTGCTGCCTGTTGCAGCCTTGCAGGGGAAGGGCCATCACTGAACTGGCGCGGGACTGCTCCCGGGCAGAGTTATGTACGTTTACGCACGTTGTACGTGCGAAGGTTGTGTTGCATGTACGTATACGGGCCTGTAAAACTCCCCGTATAGCCAATGAGTCCCACAATCCCGCCGCGTACCTAAGTAGCTAATCACGGAGTGAGCGGGGAAGGCCAGAGTAGACGGTGTATATCTCGAGTACAGCATATCGTCGGCTGCTGCTGCGGGCGCGTAGGCAGGCTGACGCAGGCTAGCGCGAGTGGAGCTCTCGACGGCGTCTTGCATTCGCATTCACTCGCAAACACAACGCTCACAGAGTAAGATCAGTCTGTTGGCTAACGCCGTTGGCAACACAACCAGCACGCCGCGCGCCCCTTGCAGCCCGACTGCACTACTGGGCCCGCGTTACTCCCCGTGACCACCAGTAGCACCACTGGCAACCCATCACAGCACGCACAGCAGCGCTACCCCAGCGGGTAGGCGGTCACAGACGATATCACACGATATCACATGACAGCAGGGGTGCGTCAAGTATAGCGAGTTCATGGCTTGGCGCCAACGTTGTAATCTGGTGGAACAGCTCGCTCTGCTGCACGGTAAGGCGTGCTGTAGCCGGGCCTCCAGTCGTTGCATGTACCGTACGTGGGCTGTTGACGACACCAGCAGCGGGACGTGTCTCAGCTGCAGGGTCTGATTCAGGCCTGATTCTGCCACGCGTGGCCTGCACTTCCTTTATGCCTCGTGTTGGTTAGTTGGGGCTTGCGGCAGTTGGGACCGCGAGACTCCGGGTGTCAGGCCCGCGGTGGTCCGGCCCGAACCGTGGTGAGGGGCCGGCCACGTGTGACAGGTCGGGCGGGAGAGTGACAGGTTGGAGATGCCTGTCAACCCGTCCGAGAGGTGTGCCCGGGGGAGTCTAGGCCCCGGCAGCCGTGCGAGTTGGCTCAACCACACGTCACGAGAATTACCCAGACTACCGAAGGTGCCAGGCAGCGTAGCTGCCACCGTGTGTGTAACGCACCCGCTATTGCCAAGCTGCTGATATCTCCAACAGGTTATGAGCCCCGCGCCGCGGTAACGCGCGCGGTCGGCAGCTTAGCTAGCTAGGTAGGATGGACGACCCAGCGGGGTCCCCTAAGTTCGTTATACTGGAAGAGGACATAGGTAACTACTTTAAGTGGTACCCGCGCCTTTATGACTTCCTTTCCACCCGCGAGCCTCCTCTATCCGCCTATCTCAACGACCCCGCGCCTCCGCACCGCACGCCCCGCGAGCATGGGGACGAGTCCGCGGCGGCCATGGGCTGGATGCGCATGTCCTGCAGCCCGGGCATTGCGCGCGCCCTGTGCCACTTCGGAGACGCCTGCTACGCACTGCAGTACGTCCAGCAGCTGTTCAGCATCACAGCACCCCACAAGCTTCAACTGCTAGACACTGAGCGCGGCAACTTCCATCTGCTGGAAGGCGAGTCAGTGTCGGGGTACTTTGACCGCGCCTACAGCCTGCGGGACAAGATCGTGGCTTTGGGCAAGGATTGGTCGGACAGCGACATGGTCCTGCGCCTGCTGCGCGGGCTGCCCAAGCCCGAGTACGACATTCCCATTCAGATCTGCAACGCGCAGCCGCCGCAGTTCCTTGCAGCACTCCGCGGTTACCTCATGCAGCACGAGCTGCTGGAGCGCGGCAACCAGGGCGCCGGCGGCCGCGTGGGCAGCATCAACCGCGGCGGCAGCGGCGGCGCAGGCGGCGGTGGCGGCGGCGGCGCAGGTGGCGGCGGCGGCGGTGGCATCATCTGCCACTACTGCTCGCTGCCCGGGCACATCAAGCCCAACTGCCCCGTGCGCCGCGCCGACGAGAGCGTGGGCGTCTACCGCCCCAACGTCCGCATGCCCCCGCAGCGCCAGCAGCAACAGCAGCAGCAGCAGCAGCGGTTCGGCGGCGGCGGAGGCCGCGGCGGCAGCGGAGGCCGCAGCGCCGGCAGTGGCGCCGGCGGCGGTGGCGGCGGCTACAGGCGAGGCAAGCGGGGGGGGAGGCGGGGGTTCGGGCGCCGGCGGCGGCGCCGGCACTGCCGCCTCTAAGCCCGCGCATGTGCTGATGGTGCGGGCGTGTGACGACTGGGCCGACCTGGGTGTCGGCAGCAGTCTGATCCTGCACCCCATTGGCGCTGAGTCGGCGGGCTCCAGCGGCAACAGCGGCTACAGCCTGGCCGGCGGCACGGCCAGCAGCAGCTCCGCGGGTGGGGTCCGCGGAAGCAGCAGTAGCATCAGCACCAGCAGCAGCAGCCTGGCCCGCCCTCCGAGGCCTCAGCAGCAGCAGCTACAGCGGCAGCGCCGCGCCGTCGCTGACGGGCGCGAGCAGCAGCCTGCTGTCCTTTCCCCACCGCGCGGATGTCCTTATGTGTGTGGTTACAGAGTGGTGCGCACGTTCTTGCGTGCCTTCCTGCTGCGTGTAAACCGGAGGCCCGGGCCGGGGTGACCCTTATAACGCCAGTGCATGATTGTCCTATTTATTGTTCTCCCCTTGCAAGGGGGACTTCCCTACTTCTATGCTCCCAGATGGAGCTGAGTAATGCAGCTAACTTGACAGGCTCAGATTTCAGCATCACTTCGCGCATTTTTAGGCTAAAGTCTAGGCCACTGCGCGCTCGTAACTCGGTGTAGGCAGCACATTGCATCAGGACGTGGTGCTCATCCTCCACCTCATTGGCCGTACACAGTGGGCACGTCCTCTCCTCCCTAGGCCTCTCCCAGGCACGGTTCGCGGTGATTGGCCAGCAACATAAACGGAATCTCATCAAAAGCTTATGCTGTGCAACCGGTATGAATGCTCTACTGTGTTCGTGCAGGGTCGGCGGCGCGGACCCTAGTGCGCTTAGCCCCATCCAATGCTTGTGTTTGCACATGTGTATGCCGGGTTGCTTGCCGTCTGAAGGGAATGCGTGCGGGTCCGCTACCAGCCTCTCGTGCTCCCACGCCCTCGTCAAATGGCCCCTGAAGGTAGATAAGATAGGTCCATCGGGTAGGACCGTGCTTGCCCTCCACTCCTCTCTGGACTCGTGTGTGCCTGGCCAATGCCACGCGTCGACACCCTGTGCCGCCACAAAACGGAACAGCCGCGCGCACCACCCGTCTCCCATTGGATTCGCCCATGCCTCCCGTGCCTCGTCGACTAGTGCATCAAAAGCCAGACTTCTGTTTTGCGCGGAAATCCTATTGTAAAAACCCAAACATTGTTTGGCTATGAAAAAGTGCAGCGGCAGTTGGGTCAGCTCCGCAAACAGGAGACGGTGTGACGGTTTGGCTGCTCCCACTGTCTGTCGCATGTATTGGACCTGCAGCTTTACGGCCTCGTCACGCAAACATGCCTCAAATGCGCCCTGTGCTAGGTTGTTCCTGTCATTCCTCCTGGGTGGCGGTCCTCCGTCTAGCATCTCTACTAGCACGTCGGGACCCCATACCTCACATCCGTAGGCAAGGATGGATCGGATTTGCACGTCGAAACACTTCATGCGAATATCTGGTGCGAAAATGCGTAAACGGTTCAATCTAGTGTTAAGCCCACACATGGCTCTCCTTGCTGACTCGCAGAGTGTCTCCCTGCAGCTGACGAAGGCCTTACCCGGACCGTACACTAGTCCAAGATAGCGCGCCTTGTCCACCGCAGGGATGGGCTGCCCTGCTAGCTTTAAACCCTGGCATCCGCTGCACACAGTGCTGGCCGTTACTTCGTTGGCTGCAAAAACCAGCCTCTCACACTTGGTAACGTTTGCCTTCATGCCAAAAGCTAGGCAGAACGTGTCTACTAATGATAGCAAGTGGCGCATCCGCTCAGGGGTGGTGGCCAGCAGGGAAACATCATCCGCGTACATCAGCAGTGACACCTTTTTGCCATTCATCTCAGGTGCACCTGTGGCTTCGTCCGTATCTTCCGAATCAATGTACTCTGCTAAGGTTTCTATAAAGAGGCCGAAAAGCTCTGTGCTAAGCGGGCAGCCCTGCTTGACCCCTTGCGTGGTTGCGAAGGGGGCACTGTGCTTACCCCCGGCCTTCACTACCATCATCACTCTCTCGTACGCTTTTTTCAAAGCCGCCAACATCTCACCCGTTACCCCGCGTTCCTCCAGTCTCATCCAAATTAATGGTCGTGGGACCTTGTCGAAAGCCTTTTCAAAATCAATTTGTACGACAATGAGGGGGGTGGTGGCGCCAGCACGCGTGTGCTTGTTGATGAGATGCCTTAGGACAAAAAGATGGTGCGTTGTGCCGTACTTCCTCCTGAATCCGGCCTGAGCCGTGTGCCTCCACTCAAACTCCTCCCCGGCATTCGCCAGCCTCTCTAGAAGGATCGATGCATAGCACTTTGCGAGGGCGCCCCCTACTGCAATGCCCCGGTAATTACCAGGCGCCTGCACGTCACCTTTCCGCTTGTAAATTGGTGTCAAAACAGTTGTAGTAAATTGCTCAGGATAAGCACCTTCGCTCCAGATTTTATTAAACAACACGTGCACCAGCGGTGCAACTCTATTGAGTGCCGGTGTCGGCGGTTCAGTGGTGGAGTCGCCCGGTTTTACCGCGTACTTGTAGCACTCAGACGGTACCTTCTCTAAGCCAGCTGCCTTGCCGTTGGGCAGCCTTGCTAGTGCGCGTGTTACCTCATCAAGGGTAATCTCGCTATTCAACATCTCGTGCAGACACGTACGGTCAGCCGCAAAAAGATCTTCGGACATCCTCCCACCCGAACCCAAAATGCAGTGGGCGGCTGCTGGGCATCCCCCGCCTGCGCCGTCGTTTAGTAGGGTCGCAAAATGATCCCGAAACCCATCGGCCGTGACTGGGCACTGCTCCTTAGTCCGTCCCTCAATCATCCTCCACAGCAGTCGGGCGTCTGCGCGGCAGCGTGCCACCTTCTCCCTCATCTCCTGGGTGTCGTGCGCGGCCCTGGCCCTTCGCTTCGCCCGGTCATAGGATGCCCTGGCTGCGCGGAAGTTTTGCCACACCTCTCCTTCTCGTACCACTGGACAACCCAGCGCTAGCTTTGCTTGCACAAACACCGTACGCGCCGCAGCACACTCTTCGTTCCACCATGGAGTCTCCTGCTCCCGTAGGTTGGCCGGTCGTGTGGGACCGAAAGCCTTTTCTAATGCATCGTACAAACATGTGCCTAAGGCTTCGACCGCTTCGGTGGTGCTGATGCCACCCTCCTCCGCGCAAAGTGCCACCTTAATCTGTTCGATTTTCCCTACAACTGGCGAACCGTCCGCCTTGAACAAGCCACTGAACAAGTGCTTCTTCTGTACGTCAAACTCTGTGCGCTTCTTTGCGGGGCGTGTGCGGCTCGCTGTGGCTTCCTGCCCTTCGACCTCCAAGCCCAGTGTCAACGTGACCGGCCGATGATCACTCGCTTCCTTCAATCCGCCGTGCCTCCACTTTAGAATCTCGCCCACTTTCAAAGCCACCACCTTCGGGAATAGGGTCGGTGACGCCACACAGAGATCAATCATGCTGCCACCTGCGTCGCCCTTTGGGAAAGTAATGTGACCTGCTGCATCTCCCGGCGCCCTTCCGTTCAAAAGTACTAGTCCTTGCGAACGGCACATGCGCCCTAGGTACTCCCCGAAACAGTTTATTTGGGCATCCTCGGATGCTCTCACTGCACTATGATGCATAAGTGATGGTCAGTTTTGCGCACCCAGCCCAGACTCGCGCACTGTCCTTGCCTCCCTGTACTTGTAGCTCTTGCCCGCACGCTCTGAGTCGCTTCCTAGCTTGAGAACGGCGAGATTTACACCCGAGTTTGCTCGCACGGCCCGCTGCGCCTCGTTAGGAAGTCCGTATGTATAGTTTTGTGTGCCGTATACGAAACTGCGAAAAAGCTGTGTTCCCTTCGGGTGTGACCAGTGCGCGCTGACTTGTATGTATGGCCTGTTGCTGCCGCCAATTGCTGGCTCATAGGGCTCTTACTATAATAGTGGTATGATTTTGCGACGCAACCTGGCGCTGCTGGGCGAGAGCCTGTACGGCACGCTGCATGGGCGCAAGCGCGCACTGAAAATGGGCTTGCGCGCACACGCCCCCATTTCCATACACGCTCGTTGGCATGACTGCCGTCACCAATTCTGGATAGCCTCAACACTAGTGTAGCCTTTGCTATCAGGGCACGTCGGGGCGCCATCGCGTTTGAATGCAACTGCGCGGAGAGGCCCCAGCCCTGCAGCTACGTGGCGCACCCAGGCTTTTGACACTGTGGGTTTTAGTGTGTGCCTTGTGAGTAACACTGGCTGTCGCTGCGCTGCGCTCGCGCACTGTCCTGGTCAACCCAACAGCGGGGGGAGCGGGGCTGTAGCGGTGACGCTTGACCGCAACGTACCGAGGGGCGTCAGCCGGCAGCGACTTTTGCAGGGGAGTGGAAGTGCCGCGGTCTGGACGCCTTGCTCACAGGGTGTGCGGGGGGGGGGGGGGGGCGGGTGTGGCGTGGCGTGGCGTGTGTGTATGGGCAGGTCACGAGGTCAACCCCCCAACTCCCAACTCCCCGATCTCCCAAGTAGCCATCCGGTTACGGCCGACGGTTGAGCCCTGGCCCTTCACTACGCTGCAAAAGTCATGGTCACGTTTGCGCACCCAATGAAGCCTTGCGCCCTGTCTTTGCCTCCCTTTACAATTAGCTCTTGCCCGCACGCCCAAACTCGCTTCCTAGCCTGAGAACGGTTCGATTTCCAGTCGAGTTTGCTCACATGGCCCTACGCGCCCCCTTAGGAAGTCCGTATGTATAGTTTGCTGCGCTCTTTAAGAAACTGCGAAAAAGCTGTGCGCGGTTTGGGAACGGACCATGTCGCCCTGACTTATACGTGCACCTTGCGTATGCCGCCAATTGCTGGCCTTTGGGGCTCATACGATATACGTGGTATGATTTTGCTGTGCAACCTGGCGCTGCTGCGGGAAAGGCTGTACGGCGCGCTGCATGGGCGCATGGGCGGTCTAAAAATTCGCTTGCGCGCGCACGCCGGCATTTCCATACACGCATGTTGTCAGGACTGCCGTCACCAATTCCGGGTAGCCACACCCCTAGTGTACTCGGTGCTAGCTGGCCTCGTCGGGGCGCCATCGCTTTCACATGGTTCTGCGTGGAGCGGCCCCACCACTGCTGCTAAGTGGCGCACCCAGGCATTTGGCGCTGTTGGTTTTGCCATGCGCCATGGAAGTAACCCCAGCTATGACTGCGCTGCGCTTGCGGACAGACCTCTAGTATCCAGTGGCGGGGACACCGGGGCTGCAGCGTAATCGTCAGCCCGAGTCACACTGTTGAGAAGTCAGATTCCACGACTTATGCAGGGCAGTGAAGGGTGTGGGGGCACGGTACTTCGGCGCCCGGTTTTTCGGCCTTTTGGGGCTGCACGCGGGACGTTGTTCAGCCCATTCTGCTTGTCACCTCATACATTGCACACGGCACTCCAAAGGCAAGGTTAAACCTTGCGGGCTCCTGAGCGCGGCAAGGATTTTCCTTGAACTTTCAAGTCGCACACTGGCTTGGCCTGCGCTGACATTGCTTAAAATCGCTACATCCAAAAATAAGTGATTTGCCCTGTGTGCCTGGCGTTGGCTCTTCAGACCCAGTTGGCTTTTACATGTCGGTGAAAGCCAACTTCGCGCGGGGCACGTCTTACAGCTTTGCGCACGTATGGAAGATATGTGCTATACGTGGGTATATGATGAGCACAATCGGCGGACTTCCTTGCTCCCAGGCGCGGACATACCCTGGTCGACACGCATCGGCACGCACCGACTCCCTCAGTTGCCTGGGCGGCCACCACATGACCCTTTTGCAGCTCAGGTAGCCCCAAACCATGCATACACATGCGTATTATGTTTGTGAAGTGCCGCGGTCTGGACGCCTTGCTCACAGGGTGTGCGGGGGGGGGGGGGGGCGGGTGTGGCGTGGCGTGGCGTGTGTGTATGGGCAGGTCACGAGGTCAACCCCCCAACTCCCAACTCCCCGATCTCCCAAGTAGCCATCCGGTTACGGCCGACGGTTGAGCCCTGGCCCTTCACTACGCTGCAAAAGTCATGGTCACGTTTGCGCACCCAATGAAGCCTTGCGCCCTGTCTTTGCCTCCCTTTACAATTAGCTCTTGCCCGCACGCCCAAACTCGCTTCCTAGCCTGAGAACGGTTCGATTTCCAGTCGAGTTTGCTCACATGGCCCTACGCGCCCCCTTAGGAAGTCCGTATGTATAGTTTGCTGCGCTCTTTAAGAAACTGCGAAAAAGCTGTGCGCGGTTTGGGAACGGACCATGTCGCCCTGACTTATACGTGCACCTTGCGTATGCCGCCAATTGCTGGCCTTTGGGGCTCATACGATATACGTGGTATGATTTTGCTGTGCAACCTGGCGCTGCTGCGGGAAAGGCTGTACGGCGCGCTGCATGGGCGCATGGGCGGTCTAAAAATTCGCTTGCGCGCGCACGCCGGCATTTCCATACACGCATGTTGTCAGGACTGCCGTCACCAATTCCGGGTAGCCACACCCCTAGTGTACTCGGTGCTAGCTGGCCTCGTCGGGGCGCCATCGCTTTCACATGGTTCTGCGTGGAGCGGCCCCACCACTGCTGCTAAGTGGCGCACCCAGGCATTTGGCGCTGTTGGTTTTGCCATGCGCCATGGAAGTAACCCCAGCTATGACTGCGCTGCGCTTGCGGACAGACCTCTAGTATCCAGTGGCGGGGACACCGGGGCTGCAGCGTAATCGTCAGCCCGAGTCACACTGTTGGGAAGTCAGATTCCACGACTTATGCAGGGCAGTGAAGGGTGTGGGGGCACGGTACTTCGGCGCCCGGTTTTTCGGCCTTTTGGGGCTGCACGCGGGACGTTGTTCAGCCCATTCTGCTTGTCACCTCATACATTGCACACGGCACTCCAAAGGCAAGGTTAAACCTTGCGGGCTCCTGAGCGCGGCAAGGATTTTCCTTGAACTTTCAAGTCGCACACTGGCTTGGCCTGCGCTGACATTGCTTAAAATCGCTACATCCAAAAATAAGTGATTTGCCCTGTGTGCCTGGCGTTGGCTCTTCAGACCCAGGTGGCTTTTACATGTCGGTGAAAGCCAACTTCGCGCGGGGCACGTCTTACAGCTTTGCGCACGTATGGAAGATATGTGCTATACGTGGGTATATGATGAGCACAATCGGCGGACTTCCTTGCTCCCAGGCGCGGACATACCCTGGTCGACACGCATCGGCACGCACCGACTCCCTCAGTTGCCTGGGCGGCCACCACATGACCCTTTTGCAGCTCAGGTAGCCCCAAACCATGCATACACATGCGTATTATGTTTGTGAAGTGCCGCGGTCTGGACGCCTTGCTCACAGGGTGTGCGGGGGGGGGGGGCGGGTGTGGCGTGGCGTGGCGTGTGTGTATGGGCAGGTCACGAGGTCAACCCCCCAACTCCCAACTCCCCGATCTCCCAAGTAGCCATCCGGTTACGGCCGACGGTTGAGCCCTGGCCCTTCACTACGCTGCAAAAGTCATGGTCACGTTTGCGCACCCAATGAAGCCTTGCGCCCTGTCTTTGCCTCCCTTTACAATTAGCTCTTGCCCGCACGCCCAAACTCGCTTCCTAGCCTGAGAACGGTTCGATTTCCAGTCGAGTTTGCTCACATGGCCCTACGCGCCCCCTTAGGAAGTCCGTATGTATAGTTTGCTGCGCTCTTTAAGAAACTGCGAAAAAGCTGTGCGCGGTTTGGGAACGGACCATGTCGCCCTGACTTATACGTGCACCTTGCGTATGCCGCCAATTGCTGGCCTTTGGGGCTCATACGATATACGTGGTATGATTTTGCTGTGCAACCTGGCGCTGCTGCGGGAAAGGCTGTACGGCGCGCTGCATGGGCGCATGGGCGGTCTAAAAATTCGCTTGCGCGCGCACGCCGGCATTTCCATACACGCATGTTGTCAGGACTGCCGTCACCAATTCCGGGTAGCCACACCCCTAGTGTACTCGGTGCTAGCTGGCCTCGTCGGGGCGCCATCGCTTTCACATGGTTCTGCGTGGAGCGGCCCCACCACTGCTGCTAAGTGGCGCACCAAGGCATTTGGCGCTGTTGGTTTTGCCATGCGCCATGGAAGTAACCCCAGCTATGACTGCGCTGCGCTTGCGGACAGACCTCTAGTATCCAGTGGCGGGGACACCGGGGCTGCAGCGTAATCGTCAGCCCGAGTCACACTGTTGGGAAGTCAGATTCCACGACTTATGCAGGGCAGTGAAGGGTGTGGGGGCACGGTACTTCGGCGCCCGGTTTTTCGGCCTTTTGGGGCTGCACGCGGGACGTTGTTCAGCCCATTCTGCTTGTCACCTCATACATTGCACACGGCACTCCAAAGGCAAGGTTAAACCTTGCGGGCTCCTGAGCGCGGCAAGGATTTTCCTTGAACTTTCAAGTCGCACACTGGCTTGGCCTGCGCTGACATTGCTTAAAATCGCTACATCCAAAAATAAGTGATTTGCCCTGTGTGCCTGGCGTTGGCTCTTCAGACCCAGGTGGCTTTTACATGTCGGTGAAAGCCAACTTCGCGCGGGGCACGTCTTACAGCTTTGCGCACGTATGGAAGATATGTGCTATACGTGGGTATATGATGAGCACAATCGGCGGACTTCCTTGCTCCCAGGCGCGGACATACCCTGGTCGACACGCATCGGCACGCACCGACTCCCTCAGTTGCCTGGGCGGCCACCACATGACCCTTTTGCAGCTCAGGTAGCCCCAAACCATGCATACACATGCGTATTATGTTTGTGAAGTGCCGCGGTCTGGACGCCTTGCTCACAGGGTGTGCGGGGGGGGCGGGTGTGGCGTGGCGTGGCGTGTGTGTATGGGCAGGTCACGAGGTCAACCCCCCAACTCCCAACTCCCCGATCTCCCAAGTAACCATCCGGTTACGGCCGACGGTTGAGCCCTGGCCCTTCACTACGCTGCAAAAGTCATGGTCACGTTTGCGCACCCAATGAAGCCTTGCGCCCTGTCTTTGCCTCCCTTTACAATTAGCTCTTGCCCGCACGCCCAAACTCGCTTCCTAGCCTGAGAACGGTTCGATTTCCAGTCGAGTTTGCTCACATGGCCCTACGCGCCCCCTTAGGAAGTCCGTATGTATAGTTTGCTGCGCTCTTTAAGAAACTGCGAAAAAGCTGTGCGCGGTTTGGGAACGGACCATGTCGCCCTGACTTATACGTGCACCTTGCGTATGCCGCCAATTGCTGGCCTTTGGGGCTCATACGATATACGTGTGTGGTTACAGAGCGGTGCGCACGTTCTTGCGTGCCTTCCTGCTGCGTGTAAACCGGAGGCCCGGGCCGGGGTGACCCTTATAACGCCAGTGCATGATTGTCCTATTTATTGTTCTCCCCTTGCAAGGGGGACTTCCCTACTTCTATGCTCCCAGATGGAGCTGAGTAATGCAGCTAA
The DNA here is from genome assembly GCA_016834605.1 of Chlamydomonas incerta. Taxonomy (NCBI): domain Eukaryota; kingdom Viridiplantae; phylum Chlorophyta; class Chlorophyceae; order Chlamydomonadales; family Chlamydomonadaceae; genus Chlamydomonas; species Chlamydomonas incerta. The sequence continues at coordinate 12,137 of JAEHOC010000155.1, read as the reverse complement.
CTTGACAGGCTCAGATTTCAGCATCACTTCGCGCATGTTTAGGCTAAAGTCTAGGCCACTGCACGCTCGTAACTCGGTGTAGGCAGCACATTGCATCAGGACGTGGTGCTCATCCTCCACCTCATTGGCCGTACACAGTGGGCACGTCCTCTCCTCCCTAGGCCTCTCCCAGGCACGGTTCGCGGTGATTGGCCAGCAACATAAACGGAATCTCATCAAAAGCTTATGCTGTGCAACCGGTATGAATGCTCTACTGTGTTCGTGCAGGGTCGGCGGCGCGGACCCTAGTGCGCTTAGCCCCATCCAATGCTTGTGTTTGCACATGTGTATGCCGGGTTGCTTGCCGTCTGAAGGGAATGCGTGCGGGTCCGCTACCAGCCTCTCGTGCTCCCACGCCCTCGTCAAATGGCCCCTGAAGGTAGATAAGATAGGTCCATCGGGTAGGACCGTGCTTGCCCTCCACTCCTCTCTGGACTCGTGTGTGCCTGGCCAATGCCACGCGTCGACACCCTGTGCCGCCACAAAACGGAACAGCCGCGCGCACCACCCGTCTCCCATTGGATTCGCCCATGCCTCCCGTGCCTCGTCGACTAGTGCATCAAAAGCCAGACTTCTGTTTTGCGCGGAAATCCTATTGTAAAAACCCAAACATTGTTTGGCTATGAAAAAGTGCAGCGGCAGTTGGGCCAGCTCCGCAAACAGGAGACGGTGTGACGGTTTGGCTGCTCCCACTGTCTGTCGCATGTATTGGACCTGCAGCTTTACGGCCTCGTCACGCAAACATGCCTCAAATGCGCCCTGTGCTAGGTTGTTCCTGTCATTCCTCCTGGGTGGCGGTCCTCCGTCTAGCATCTCTACTAGCACGTCGGGGCCCCATACCTCACATCCGTAGGTAAGGATGGATCGGATTTGCACGTCGAAACACCTCATGCGAATATCTGGTGCGAAAATGCGTAAACGGTTCAATCTAGTGTTAAGCCCGCACATGGCTCTCCTTGCTGACTCGCAGAGTGTCTCCCTGCAGCTGACGAAGGCCCTACCCGGACCGTACACTAGTCCAAGATAGCGCGCCTTGTCCACCGCAGGGATGGGCTGCCCTGCTAGCTTTAAACCCTGGCATCCGCTGTACACAGTGCTGGCCGTTACTTCGTTGGCTGCAAAAACCAGCCTCTCACACTTGGTAACGTTTGCCTTCATGCCAAAAGCTAGGCAGAACGTGTCTACTAATGATAGCAAGTGGCGCATCCGCTCAGGGGTGGTGGCCAGCAGGGAAACATCATCCGCGTACATCAGCAGTGACACCTTTTTGCCATTCATCTCAGGTGCACCTGTGGCTTCGTCCGTATCTTCCGAATCAATGTACTCTGCTAAGGTTTCTATAAAGAGGCCGAAAAGCTCTGTGCTAAGCGGGCAGCCCTGCTTGACCCCTTGCGTGGTTGCGAAGGGGGCACTGTGCTTACCCCCGGCCTTCACTACCATCATCACTCTCTCGTACGCTTTTTTCAAAGCCGCCAACATCTCACCCGTTACCCCGCGTTCCTCCAGTCTCATCCAAATTAATGGTCGTGGGACCTTGTCGAAAGCCTTTTCAAAATCAATTTGTACGACAATGAGGGGGGTGGTGGCGCCAGCACGCGTGTGCTTGTTGATGAGATGCCTTAGGACAAAAAGATGGTGCGTTGTGCCGTACTTCCTCCTGAATCCGGCCTGAGCCGTGTGCCTCCACTCAAACTCCTCCCCGGCATTCGCCAGCCTCTCTAGAAGGATCGATGCATAGCACTTTGCGAGGGCGCCCCCTACTGCAATGCCCCGGTAATTACCAGGCGCCTGCACGTCACCTTTCCGCTTGTAAATTGGTGTCAAAACAGTTGTAGTAAATTGCTCAGGATAAGCCCCTTCGCTCCAGATTTTATTAAACAACACGTGCACCAGCGGTGCAACTCTATTGAGTGCCGGTGTCGGCGGTTCAGTGGTAGGGTCGCCCGGTTTTACCGCGTACTTGTAGCACTCAGACGGTACCTTCTCTAAGCCAGCTGCCTTGCCGTTGGGCAGCCTTGCTAGTGCGCGTGTTACCTCATCAAGGGTAATCTCGCTATTCAACATCTCGTGCAGACACGTACGGTCAGCCGCAAAAAGATCTTCGGACATCCTCCCACCCGAACCCAAAATGCAGTGGGCGGCTGCTGGGCATCCCCCGCCTGCGCCGTCGTTTAGTAGGGTCGCAAAATGATCCCGAAACCCATCGGCCGTGACTGGGCACTGCTCCTTAGTCCGTCCCTCAATCATCCTCCACAGCAGTCGGGCGTCTGCGCGGCAGCGTGCCACCTTCTCCCTCATCTCCTGGGTGTCGTGCGCGGCCCTGGCCCTTCGCTTCGCCCGGTCATAGGATGCCCTGGCTGCGCGGAAGTTTTGCCACACCTCTCCTTCTCGTACCACTGGACAACCCAGCGCTAGCTTTGCTTGCACAAACACCGTACGCGCCGCAGCACACTCTTCGTTCCACCATGGAGTCTCCTGCTCCCGTAGGTTGGCCGGTCGTGTGGGACCGAAAGCCTTTTCTAATGCATCGTACAAACATGTGCCTAAGGCTTCGACCGCTTCGGTGGTGCTGATGCCACCCTCCTCCGCGCAAAGTGCCACCTTAATCTGTTCGATTTTCCCTACAACTGGCGAACCGTCCGCCTTGAACAAGCCACTGAACAAGTGCTTCTTCTGTACGTCAAACTCTGTGCGCTTCTTTGCGGGGCGTGTGCGGCTCGCTGTGGCTTCCTGCCCTTCGACCTCCAAGCCCAGTGTCAACGTGACCGGCCGATGATCACTCGCTTCCTTCAATTCGCCGTGCCTCCACTTTAGAATCTCGCCCACTTTCAAAGCCACCACCTTCGGGAATAGGGTCGGTGACGCCACACAGAGATCAATCATGCTGCCACCTGCGTCGCCCTTTGGGAAAGTAATGTGACCTGCTGCATCTCCCGGCGCCCTTCCGTTCAAAAGTACTAGTCCTTGCGAACGGCACATGCGCCCTAGGTACTCCCCGAAACAGTTTATTTGGGCATCCTCGGATGCTCTCACTGGGAGCCCCGCGTAGTCTGCAGTACAGGGCATATCTGACGTGGAACCACCCCCTAGTGCTACGTCCTCCAGCGCCTCGAGCTGTGCTAGATCCGGTACGTCAATGATGCTTGTTGAGATGCGTGCGTTCAGATCACCAATAATTAGCACTTCTTCTCCGCTTTGCCGTAGCTCGAGGATCGACTGTTGTAGTCTGCTGAATACAGACTCGGCCGTGGCTTCCCGTGCTGTCCGCGTCTTTCCGCCCTCCCTGTAAACCCGCGAGGTTTCTGGCGCTAGGTAACAACAAGCTAACAACACACTGCAACCTTCATTTGATTTGATACGCATCCACACAATTTCGCACCCCGTGAGATGGATGTCCGTCTTGACATGCGAAACGCCGCCCGCTAGGCACTCCCGTACATACACAGCAACGCCTCCAAAATCTGACCGCGTGGCCTCCTGGGACCTATGTGCACGGACAACTGTGTAACCGTCTAGCTCGATTGATTGGTCCGGTACCCAGTTCGTGAGGTGCGCTTCCGAAATAATGATAATGTCGTGTGAACGTGCAACAGTGCCTATCCCGCGGTCGTGCAGCTTGCATGCCCCAGCGGTGACCAGCCCATGGGCATTCCATGCGAAAATGCTGATGCCACCCCGGCCCCCGCCTCCCTATGAATCAGTCTCGCCTGTGGTCCCCAAGGCGTCGTACGCATTGTGCTGCTGGTTGTGGCCGCCGCCGCTGTGACCTCCGCGGCTTGGCAAGTGGCTTCTGCCGCCAGCACTCCCACCCCCGCGGCCACTGCGCCCCCCACCTCGTCCTCCGTTTCCGCCGGCCTGATGCCCTCCTGCTCCCTCGCGCCCGCGTCCGCCTTTGGCCTTACACGGCGTGAAGCCCTCCTCATCGACGCGGTTGCCGTACTGGTCACAGAGAACAGTAGTGTGGCCGCGCGCATCGGCGGCTGTGCGAGCCGGCGACTCCATCACCACGTCCTCCGTAGCAGCGTGGGGGGTTGCTGCCTGCTGGCGCGGCGCTGCTGCCCGCTGGCGCGGCGCTGCTGCCCACGGGCGCGACGCTGCTGCCCGCGGGCGCGGCGCTGCTGCCCGCGGGCATGACGCTGCTGCCCGCGGGCGCGACGCTGCTGCCCGCGGGCGCGACGCTGCTGCCCGCGGGCGCGGCGCTGCTGCCCGCTGGCGCGGCGCTGCTGCCCGCGGGCGCGGCGCTGCGGCTTGGGGCCGTGGCACCGCCCGCCTCCACCACCTTACCGCTGGCCTTTACCTGGCGCTGCCTGGGGTCTCGTGCGCGCAGCGGCTCCCCGTGTGTGGGTAGCGCTGGCCAGCTAGCCGCGAGGACCTCCGGTGCTGTGGTGGCTTCGCTCGCCTTGCTGGGCTTGCCCCGCCGCGACAGCTCTGCGCTTTGCGGCGTGAAGCGAACCGCCCGCTTTTCCCCTACAGGCTGTGCCGCTGCCGGTGTAAACTTCGGCTGCGGGAATCCCTGGGACTGTTGCTGCGGCGATGCCGCGGCGACGTGTGCCCAGGTCACCTGCGTCTGCGCCGTAGGCTGTCCGAATGGGAATCCTTGCGCGTGCGGGGCGGGCTGTTGCATGTACGGCTGCTGGGGCTGCACATGTGCGTACATGGGCATGTGCCCGGGGAAGCCCCCGTGGAATTGCGGCATGAGCCCGTGACCCATGTGCTGTTGCGGCGGCGGTGGTGGCGGCGGTGTCTGCACTGTCATCCCCTGCTGCTGCTGCTGCTGCTGCTGCGGCTGCTGCTGGGGCGGCGGCGGTGCATAGGGCGGCCCGTAGGCCGTCTGCTGGGGTCCGTAGACCGACTGCTGGTGCCCGTAGGCCGACTGCGGGGCCCCGGGGGGCCCGTAGACCGACTGCTGGTGCCCGTAGGCTGACTGCGGGGGCCCGTAAGCCGACTGCGGGGGCGCGGGGGGCCCGTAGGCCGACTGCTGGTGCCCGTAAGCCGCCTGTGTGTGTCCGTAGGCCGACTGCGGGGGCCGTGGCGGCGGAGGGGGGCGGCGGCGGTGTTGCCTGGGCCTGGCGGCCCTGACCAGCGCCCCCATTAGTTGCTCCTCCCGGACTTCCCGCGGCCTGTGCCGCCCCCGTGTCTACCTCCATGTCCGAGTCGCCCGCGTAGCCGCTGTATGGCTTAGCCGGCTGGTCACGGTCGGGTCGCCACCACAGCTCAGCGCCCAGCCTCCATTCGGGGCGCATGCCCTCCTGATGTAGGCTGTCGTGTGTGGCCTGCAGTCTGCCGCGCTCCGCCCTGCCTGCGTTTGTCAAGTAGTCATCAAGCCTGATGTCTGAGCCTGACTCGCGCATCGCTTGCTTGGCTGTGAGCAGCCGCAGGCGGAGGTCTGAGTAGCCGCCCAGGTGGAGGCACAGCACGCGCGACTGTGGGTGGTCGCTGCCAGTGACCGGCAGTTTGGGGAGGTAGAACCTGCCCTTGTACTGCTTAGTGACCGCCTTGCTAATTGCATCGCTGATCAGATGTGAATCGTTCGAAATGTTGCCCTTAATTGCTAGTTTGTCCTCGAAGTAGAACCCATTACTGCTAACACGCTCATGCGTGCGGGCCCGGGCCTGCTCTGCTTCTGCCTGTATTTTAGAAAGTCTTGTCTCCAGATGTGTCAGGCGCTGGTCGTGCGCGGTGATCTTCTTGTTCAGAGGTGCGGTGCTGTCTTCGATTTTCGTGAAAATGTCGCCGCGCAGGGCAAACAAGTCACCCCGCAGTATTTCAACCGCATCTTGGGTATGATTTTGCTGTGCAACCTGGCGCTGCTGCGGGAAAGGCTGTACGGCGCGCTGCATGGGCGCATGGGCGGTCTAAAAATTCGCTTGCGCGCGCACGCCGGCATTTCCATACACGCATGTTGTCAGGACTGCCGTCACCAATTCCGGGTAGCCACACCCCTAGTGTACTCGGTGCTAGCTGGCCTCGTCGGGGCGCCATCGCTTTCACATGGTTCTGCGTGGAGCGGCCCCACCACTGCTGCTAAGTGGCGCACCCAGGCATTTGGCGCTGTTGGTTTTGCCATGCGCCATGGAAGTAACCCCAGCTATGACTGCGCTGCGCTTGCGGACAGACCTCTAGTATCCAGTGGCGGGGACACCGGGGCTGCAGCGTAATCGTCAGCCCGAGTCACACTGTTGGGAAGTCAGATTCCACGACTTATGCAGGGCAGTGAAGGGTGTGGGGGCACGGTACTTCGGCGCCCGGTTTTTCGGCCTTTTGGGGCTGCACGCGGGACGTTGTTCAGCCCATTCTGCTTGTCACCTCATACATTGCACACGGCACTCCAAAGGCAAGGTTAAACCTTGCGGGCTCCTGAGCGCGGCAAGGATTTTCCTTGAACTTTCAAGTCGCACACTGGCTTGGCCTGCGCTGACATTGCTTAAAATCGCTACATCCAAAAATAAGTGATTTGCCCTGTGTGCCTGGCGTTGGCTCTTCAGACCCAGGTGGCTTTTACATGTCGGTGAAAGCCAACTTCGCGCGGGGCACGTCTTACAGCTTTGCGCACGTATGGAAGATATGTGCTATACGTGGGTATATGATGAGCACAATCGGCGGACTTCCTTGCTCCCAGGCGCGGACATACCCTGGTCGACACGCATCGGCACGCACCGACTCCCTCAGTTGCCTGGGCGGCCACCACATGACCCTTTTGCAGCTCAGGTAGCCCCAAACCATGCATACACATGCGTATTATGTTTGTGAAGTGCCGCGGTCTGGACGCCTTGCTCACAGGGTGTGCGGGGGGGGGGCGGGTGTGGCGTGGCGTGGCGTGTGTGTATGGGCAGGTCACGAGGTCAACCCCCCAACTCCCAACTCCCCGATCTCCCAAGTAGCCATCCGGTTACGGCCGACGGTTGAGCCCTGGCCCTTCACTACGCTGCAAAAGTCATGGTCACGTTTGCGCACCCAATGAAGCCTTGCGCCCTGTCTTTGCCTCCCTTTACAATTAGCTCTTGCCCGCACGCCCAAACTCGCTTCCTAGCCTGAGAACGGTTCGATTTCCAGTCGAGTTTGCTCACATGGCCCTACGCGCCCCCTTAGGAAGTCCGTATGTATAGTTTGCTGCGCTCTTTAAGAAACTGCGAAAAAGCTGTGCGCGGTTTGGGAACGGACCATGTCGCCCTGACTTATACGTGCACCTTGCGTATGCCGCCAATTGCTGGCCTTTGGGGCTCATACGATATACGTGGTATGATTTGCTGTGCAACCTGGCGCTGCTGCGGGAAAGGCTGTACGGCGCGCTGCATGGGCGCATGGGCGGTCTAAAAATTCGCTTGCGCGCGCACGCCGGCATTTCCATACACGCATGTTGTCAGGACTGCCGTCACCAATTCCGGGTAGCCACACCCCTAGTGTACTCGGTGCTAGCTGGCCTCGTCGGGGCGCCATCGCTTTCACATGGTTCTGCGTGGAGCGGCCCCACCACTGCTGCTAAGTGGCGCACCAAGGCATTTGGCGCTGTTGGTTTTGCCATGCGCCATGGAAGTAACCCCAGCTATGACTGCGCTGCGCTTGCGGACAGACCTCTAGTATCCAGTGGCGGGGACACCGGGGCTGCAGCGTAATCGTCAGCCCGAGTCACACTGTTGGGAAGTCAGATTCCACGACTTATGCAGGGCAGTGAAGGGTGTGGGGGCACGGTACTTCGGCGCCCGGTTTTTCGGCCTTTTGGGGCTGCACGCGGGACGTTGTTCAGCCCATTCTGCTTGTCACCTCATACATTGCACACGGCACTCCAAAGGCAAGGTTAAACCTTGCGGGCTCCTGAGCGCGGCAAGGATTTTCCTTGAACTTTCAAGTCGCACACTGGCTTGGCCTGCGCTGACATTGCTTAAAATCGCTACATCCAAAAATAAGTGATTTGCCCTGTGTGCCTGGCGTTGGCTCTTCAGACCCAGTTGGCTTTTACATGTCGGTGAAAGCCAACTTCGCGCGGGGCACGTCTTACAGCTTTGCGCACGTATGGAAGATATGTGCTATACGTGGGTATATGATGAGCACAATCGGCGGACTTCCTTGCTCCCAGGCGCGGACATACCCTGGTCGACACGCATCGGCACACACCGACTCCCTCAGTTGCCTGGGCGGCCACCACATGACCCTTTTGCAGCTCAGGTAGCCCCAAACCATGCATACACATGCGTATTATGTTTGTGAAGTGCCGCGGTCTGGACGCCTTGCTCACAGGGTGTGCGGGGGGGGGGGCGGGTGTGGCGTGGCGTGGCGTGTGTGTATGGGCAGGTCACGAGGTCAACCCCCCAACTCCCAACTCCCCGATCTCCCAAGTAGCCATCCGGTTACGGCCGACGGTTGAGCCCTGGCCCTTCACTACGCTGCAAAAGTCATGGTCACGTTTGCGCACCCAATGAAGCCTTGCGCCCTGTCTTTGCCTCCCTTTACAATTAGCTCTTGCCCGCACGCCCAAACTCGCTTCCTAGCCTGAGAACGGTTCGATTTCCAGTCGAGTTTGCTCACATGGCCCTACGCGCCCCCTTAGGAAGTCCGTATGTATAGTTTGCTGCGCTCTTTAAGAAACTGCGAAAAAGCTGTGCGCGGTTTGGGAACGGACCATGTCGCCCTGACTTATACGTGCACCTTGCGTATGCCGCCAATTGCTGGCCTTTGGGGCTCATACGATATACGTGGTATGATTTTGCTGTGCAACCTGGGCGCTGCTGCGGGAAAGGCTGTACGGCGCGCTGCATGGGCGCATGGGCGGTCTAAAAATTCGCTTTGCGCGCGCACGCCGGCATTTCCATACACGCATGTTGTCAGGACTGCCGTCACCAATTCCGGGTAGCCACACCCTAGTGTACTCGGTGCTAGCTGGCCTCGTCGGGGCGCCATCGCTTTCACATGGTTTCTGCGTGGAGCGGCCCCACCACTGCTGCTAAGTGGCGCACCCAGGCATTTGGCGCTGTTGGTTTTGCCATGCGCCATGGAAGTAACCCCAGCTATGACTGCGCTGCGCTTGCGGACAGACCTCTAGTATCCAGTGGCGGGGACACCGGGGCTGCAGCGTAATCGTCAGCCCGAGTCACACTGTTGGGAAGTCAGATTCCACGACTTATGCAGGGCAGTGAAGGGTGTGGGGGCACGGTACTTCGGCGCCCGGTTTTTCGGCCTTTTGGGGCTGCACGCGGGACGTTGTTCAGCCCATTCTGCTTGTCACCTCATACATTGCACACGGCACTCCAAAGGCAAGGTTAAACCTTGCGGGCTCCTGAGCGCGGCAAGGATTTTCCTTGAACTTTCAAGTCGCACACTGGCTTGGCCTGCGCTGACATTGCTTAAAATCGCTACATCCAAAAATAAGTGATTTGCCCTGTGTGCCTGGCGTTGGCTCTTCAGACCCAGTTGGCTTTTACATGTCGGTGAAAGCCAACTTCGCGCGGGGCACGTCTTACAGCTTTGCGCACGTATGGAAGATATGTGCTATACGTGGGTATATGATGAGCACAATCGGCGGACTTCCTTGCTCCCAGGCGCGGACATACCCTGGTCGACACGCATCGGCACGCACCGACTCCCTCAGTTGCCTGGGCGGCCACCACATGACCCTTTTGCAGCTCAGGTAGCCCCAAACCATGCATACACATGCGTATTATGTTTGTGAAGTGCCGCGGTCTGGACGCCTTGCTCACAGGGTGTGCGGGGGGGGGGGGGGCGGGTGTGGCGTGGCGTGGCGTGTGTGTATGGGCAGGTCACGAGGTCAACCCCCCAACTCCCAACTCCCCGATCTCCCAAGTAACCATCCGGTTACGGCCGACGGTTGAGCCCTGGCCCTTCACTACGCTGCAAACGTCATGGTCACGTTTGCGCACCCAATGAAGCCTTGCGCCCTGTCTTTGCCTCCCTTTACAATTAGCTCTTGCCCGCACGCCCAAACTCGCTTCCTAGCCTGAGAACGGTTCGATTTCCAGTCGAGTTTGCTCACATGGCCCTACGCGCCCCCTTAGGAAGTCCGTATGTATAGTTTGCTGCGCTCTTTAAGAAACTGCGAAAAAGCTGTGCGCGGTTTGGGAACGGACCATGTCGCCCTGACTTATACGTGCACCTTGCGTATGCCGCCAATTGCTGGCCTTTGGGGCTCATACGATATACGTGGTATGATTTTGCTGTGCAACCTGGCGCTGCTGCGGGAAAGGCTGTACGGCGCGCTGCATGGGCGCATGGGCGGTCTAAAAAATTCGCTTGCGCGCGCACGCCGGCATTTCCATACACGCATGTTGTCAGGACTGCCGTCACCAATTCCGGGTAGCCACACCCCTAGTGTACTCGGTGCTAGCTGGCTCGTCGGGGCGCCATCGCTTTTCACATGGTTCTGCGTGGAGCGGCCCCACCACTGCTGCTAAGTGGCGCACCCAGGCATTTGGCGCTGTTGGTTTTGCCATGCGCCATGGAAGTAACCCCAGCTATGACTGCGCTGCGCTTGCGGACAGACCTCTAGTATCCAGTGGCGGGGACACCGGGGCTGCAGCGTAATCGTCAGCCCGAGTCACACTGTTGGGAAGTCAGATTCCACGACTTATGCAGGGCAGTGAAGGGTGTGGGGGCACGGTACTTCGGCGCCCGGTTTTTCGGCCTTTTGGGGCTGCACGCGGGACGTTGTTCAGCCCATTCTGCTTGTCACCTCATACATTGCACACGGCACTCCAAAGGCAAGGTTAAACCTTGCGGGCTCCTGAGCGCGGCAAGGATTTTCCTTGAACTTTCAAGTCGCAACACTGGCTTGGCCTGCGCTGACATTGCTTTAAAATCGCTACATCCAAAAATAAGTGATTTGCCCTGTGTGCCTGGCGTTTGGCTCTTCAGACCCAGGTTGCTTTACATGTCGGTGAAAGCCAACTTCGCGCGGGCACGTCTTACAGCTTTGCGCACGTATGGAAGATATGTGCTATACGTGGGTATATGATGAGCACAATCGGCGGACTTCCTTGCTCCCAGGCGCGGACATACCCTGGTCGACACGCATCGGCACGCACCGACTCCCTCAGTTGCCTGGGGCGGCCACCACATGACCCTTTTTGCAGCTCAGGTAGCCCCAAACCATGCATTACACATGCGTATTATGTTTGTGAAGTGCCGCGGTCTGGACGCCTTGCTCACAGGGTGTTGCGGGGTGGGGGGGCGGGTGTGGGCGTGGCGTGGCGTGGTGTGTATGGGCAGGTCACGAGGTCAACCCCCCAACTCCCACTCCCCGATCTCCCAAGTAGACCATCCGGTTACGGCCGACGGTTGAGCCCTGGCCCTTCACTACGCTGCAAAAGTCATGGTCACGTTTGCGCACCCAATGAAGCCTTGCGCCCTGTCTTTGCCTCCCTTTACAATTAGCTCTTGCCACGCACGCCCAAACTCGCTTCCTAGCCTGAGAACGGTTCGATTTCCAGTCGAGTTTGCTCACATGGCCCTACGCGCCCCCTTAGGAAGTCCGTATGTATAGTTTGCTGCGCTCTTAAGAAACTGCGAAAAAGCTGTGGCGCGGTTTGGGAACGGACCATGTGCCCCTGACTTATACGTGCACCTTGCGTATCCGCAATTGCTGGCCTTGGGGCTCATACGATATACGTGGTATGATTTTGCTGTGCAACCTGGCGCTGCTGCGGGAAAGGCTTTACGGCGCGCTGCATGGGCGCAATGGGCGGTCTAAAAATTCGCTTGCGCGCGCACGCCGGCATTTCCATACACGCATGTTGTCAGGACTGCCGTCACCAATTCCGGGTAGCCACACCCCTAGTGTCTCGGTGCTAGCTGCCTCAGTCGGGGCGCCATCGCTTTCACACATGGTTCTGCGTGGAGCGGCCCCACCACTGCTGCTAAGTGGCGCACCCAGGCATTGGCGCTGTTGGTTTTGCCATGCGCCAGGAAGTAACCCCAGCTATGACTGCGCTGCGCTTGCGGACAGACCTCTAGTATCCAGTGGCGGGGACACCGGGGCTGCAGCGTAATCGTCACCCGAGTCACACTGTTGGGAAGTCAGATTCCACGACTATGCAGGGCATTGAAGGGTGTGGGGGCACGGTACTTCGGCGCCCGGTTTTTTCGCCTTT
>JAEHOC010000154.1:0-71709 GCA_016834605.1 Chlamydomonas incerta | reverse complement strand
CACCACACTGCCGTTCAAGTGCCGCGCCAGGAAAGGGCCGGCCGGGGGAACGCTGTGGCTGCCGGGCGAAATGCGGGGTAGGGCTCACATGCGCATTCACACGCACTGCCGTTCAAGTGCCGCGCCAGGAAAGGGCCGGCCGGGGGAACGCTCTGGCTGCCGGGCGAAATGCGGGGTAGGGCTCACATTCACACGCACTGCCGTTCAAGTGCCGCGCCAGGAAAGGGCCGGCCGGGGGAAACGCTGTGGCTGCCGGGCGAAATGCGGGGTAGGGCTCACAAGCACACGCACTGCCGTTCAAGTGCCGCGCCAGGAAAGGGCCGGCCGGGGGAACGCTCTGGCTGCCGGGCGAAATGCGGGGTAGGGCTCATGCGCATTCACACGCACTGCCGTTCAAGTGCCGCGCCAGGAAAGGGCCGGCCGGGGGAACGCTCTGGCTGCCGGGCGAAATGCGGGGTAGGGCTCACATGCGCATTCACACGCACTGCCGTTCAAGTGCCGCGCCAGGAAAGGGCGGCCGGGGGAACGCTTGGCTGCCGGGCGAAATGCGGGGTAGGGCTCACAAGCACACGCACTGCCGTTCAAGTGCCGCGCCAGGAAAGGGCCGGGGGGGGGAACGCTCTGGCTGCCGGGCGAAATGCGGGGTAGGGCTCACATTCACACGCACTGCCGTTCAAGTGCCGCGCCAGGAAAGGGCCGGCCGGGGGAAATCTGTTGCTGCCGGGCGAAATGCGGGGTAGGGCTCACATGCGCATTCACCACGCACTGCCGTTCAAGTTGCCGCGCCAGGAAAGGGACGGCCGGGGAACGCTCTGGCTGCCGGGCGAAATGCGGGTGGTTAGGGGGCTCACCTTACACCGCACTGCCCGTTCAAGTTGCCCGCCGCCAGGAGGAAAGGGCCGGCCGGGGAACCGCCTTTGGCTGCCGGGGCGAAATGCGGGTGGTAGGGCTCACATGCGCATTCACACGCACTGCCGTTCAAGTGCCGCGGCCCTGGAAAGGGCCCCGGCCGGGGGACCGCTGTGGCTGCCGGGCGGCGAAATGCGGGGGTGGTAGGGCTCAACTGCGCATTCACACGCACTGCCGTTCACGTGCCGCGCGCCAGGAAAGGGCCGGCCGGGGGAACGCTGTGGCTGCGGGCGAAATGCGGGGTAGGGCTCACATCACACGCACTGCCCGTTCAAGTGCCGCGCCAGGAAAGGGCCGGCCGGGGGGAACGCTCTGGCTGCCGGGGCGAAATGCGGGGTAGGGCTCACATGCGCATTCACACGCACTGCCGTTCAAGTGCCGCGCCTGGAAAGGGCCGGCCGGGGGAACGCTGTGGCTGCCGGGCGAAATGCGGGGTAGGGCTCAACAATGCGCATCACACGCACTGCCGTTCAAGTGCCGCGCCATGGAAAGGGCCGGCCGGGGGAACGCTGTGGCTGCCGGGCGAAATGCGGGGTAGGCTCACAAAGCACACGCACTGCCGTTCAAGTGCCGCGCCAGGAAAGGGCCGGCCGGGGGACCGCTGTGGCTGCCGGGCGAAATGCGGGGTAGGGCTCACAAGCGCATTCACACGCACTGCCGTTCAAGTGCCCGCGCCAGGAAAGGGGCCGGCCGGGGGAACGCTCTGGCTGCCGGGCGAAATGCGGGGTAGGGCTCACATTCACACGCACTGCCGTTCAAGTGCCGCGCCAGGAAAGGGCCGGCCGGGGGAACGCTCTGGCTGCCGGGCGAAATGCGGGGTAGGGCTCACATCACACGCACTGCCGTTCAAGTGCCGCGCCAGGAAAGGGCCGGCCGGGGAACGCTCTGGCTGCCGGGCGAAATGCGGGGTAGGGCTCACATGCGCATTCACACGCACTGCCGTTCAAGTGCCGCGCTTGGAAAGGGCCGGCCGGGGGAACGCTGTGGCTGCCGGGCGAAATGCGGGGTAGGGCTCACATGCGCATTCACACGCACTGCCGTTCAAGTGCCGCGCCAGGAAAGGGCCGGCCGGGGGAACGCTGTGGCTGCCGGGCGAAATGCGGGGTAGGGCTCTCACATGCGCATTCACACGCACTGCCGTTCAAGTGCCGCGCCTGGAAAGGGCCGGCCGGGGGAACGCTCTGGCTGCCGGGCGAAATGCGGGGTAGGGCTCACATTCACACGCACTGCCGTTCAAGTGCCGCGCCAGGAAAGGGCCGGCCGGGGGAAACGCTGTGGCTGCCGGGGCGAAATGCGGGGTAGGGCTCACATGCGCATTCACACGCACTGCCGTTCAAGTGCCGCGCCTGGAAAGGGCCGGCCGGGGGAACGCTCTGGCTGCCGGGCGAAATGCGGGGTAGGGCTCACATTCACACGCACTGCCGTTCAAGTGCCGCGCCAGGAAAGGGCCGGCCGGGGGAACGCTCTGGCTGCCGGGCGAAATGCGGGGTAGGGCTCACATTCACACGCACTGCCGTTCAAGTGCCGCGCCAGGAAAGGGCCGGCCGGGGGAACGCTGTGGCTGCCGGGCGAAATGCGGGGTAGGGCTCACATGCGCATTCACACGCACTGCCGTTCAAGTGCCGCGCCAGGAAAGGGCCCGCCGGGGGAACGCTGTGGCTGCCGGGCGAAATGCGGGGTAGGGCTCACATTCACACGCACTGCCGTTCAAGTGCCGCGCCAGGAAAGGGCCGGCCGGGGGAACGCTGTGGCTGCCGGGCGAAATGCGGGGTAGGGCTCACATTCACACGCACTGCCGTTCAAGTGCCGCGCCTGGAAAGGGCCGGCCGGGGGAACGCTGTGGCTGCCGGGCGAAATGCGGGGTAGGGCTCACATTCACACGCACTGCCGTTCAAGTGCCGCGCCAGGAAAGGGCCGGCCGGGGGAACGCTGTGGCTGCCGGGCGAAATGCGGGGTAGGGCTCACATGCGCATTCACACGCACTGCCGTTTCAAGTGCCGCGCCTGGAAAGGGCCGGCCGGGGGAACGCTGTGGCTGCCGGGCGAAATGCGGGGTAGGGCTCACATTCACACGCACTGCCGTTCAAGTGCCGCGCCAGGAAAGGGCCGGCCGGGGGAACGCTCTGGCTGCCGGGCGAAATGCGGGGTAGGGCTCACATGCGCATTCACACGCACTGCCGTTCAAGTGCCGCGCCTGGAAAGGGCCGGCCGGGGGAACGCTGTGGCTGCCGGGCGAAATGCGGGGTAGGGCTCACATGCGCATTCACACGCACTGCCGTTCAAGTGCCGCGCCAGGAAAGGGCCGGCCGGGGGAACGCTCTGGCTGCCGGGCGAAATGCGGGGTAGGGCTCACATGCGCATTCACACGCACTGCCGTTCAAGTGCCGCGCCATGGAAAGGGCCGGCCGGGGGAACGCTGTGGCTGCCGGGCGAAATGCGGGGTAGGGCTCACATGCGCATTCACACGCACTGCCGTTCAAGTGCCGCGCCAGGAAAGGGCCGGCCGGGGGAACGCTGTGGCTGCCGGGCGAAATGCGGGGTAGGGCTCACATGCGCATTCACACGCACTGCCGTTCAAGTGCCGCGCCAGGAAAGGGCCGGCCGGGGGAACGCTCTGGCTGCCGGGCGAAATGCGGGGTAGGGCTCACATTCACACGCACTGCCGTTCAAGTGCCGCGCCAGGAAAGGGCCGGCCGGGGGAACGCTGTGGCTGCCGGGCGAAATGCGGGGTAGGGCTCACATTCACACGCACTGCCGTTCAAGTGCCGCGCCTGGAAAGGGCCGGCCGGGGGAACGCTGTGGCTGCCGGGCGAAATGCGGGGTAGGGCTCACAAGCACACGCATTGCCGTTCAAGTGCCGCGCCAGGAAAGGGCCGGCCGGGGGAACGCTCTGGCTGCCGGGCGAAATGCGGGGTAGGGCTCACATTCACACGCACTGCCGTTCAAGTGCCGCGCCAGGAAAGGGCCCGCCGGGGGAACGCTGTGGCTGCCGGGCGAAATGCGGGGTAGGGCTCACATGCGCATTCACACGCACTGCCGTTCAAGTGCCGCGCCAGGAAAGGGCCGGCCGGGGGAACGCTCTGGCTGCCGGGCGAAATGCGGGGTAGGGCTCACATTCACACGCACTGCCGTTCAAGTGCCGCGCCAGGAAAGGGCCGGCCGGGGGAACGCTGTGGCTGCCGGGCGAAATGCGGGGTAGGGCTCACATTCACACGCACTGCCGTTCAAGTGCCGCGCCTGGAAAGGGCCGGCCGGGGGAACGCTGTGGCTGCCGGGCGAAATGCGGGGTAGGGCTCACAAGCACACGCATTGCCGTTCAAGTGCCGCGCCAGGAAAGGGCCGGCCGGGGGAACGCTCTGGCTGCCGGGCGAAATGCGGGGTAGGGCTCACATTCACACGCACTGCCGTTCAAGTGCCGCGCCTGGAAAGGGCCGGCCGGGGAACGCTCTGGCTGCCGGGTGAAATGCGGGGTAGGGCTCACATGCGCATTCACACGCACTGCCGTTCAAGTGCCGCGCCAGGAAAGGGCCGGCCGGGGGAACGCTCTGGCTGCCGGGCGAAATGCGGGGTAGGGCTCACATCACACGCACTGCCGTTCAAGTGCCGCGCCAGGAAAGGGCCGGCCGGGGGAACGCTCTGGCTGCCGGGCGAAATGCGGGGTAGGGCTCACTTCACACGCACTGCCGTTCAAGTGCCGCGCCAGGAAAGGGCCGGCCGGGGGAACGCTCTGGCTGCCGGGCGAAATGCGGGGTAGGGCTCACATCACACGCACTGCCGTTCAAGTGCCGCGCCAGGAAAGGGCCGGCCGGGGGAACGCTGTGGCTGCCGGGCGAAATGCGGGGTAGGGCTCACATGCGCATTCACACGCACTGCCGTTCAAGTGCCGCGCCAGGAAAGGGCCGGCCGGGGGAACGCTGTGGCTGCCGGGCGAAATGCGGGGTAGGGCTCACATTCACACGCACTGCCGTTCAAGTGCCGCGCCAGGAAAGGGCCGGCCGGGGGAACGCTGTGGCTGCCGGGCGAAATGCGGGGTAGGGCTCACATTCACACGCACTGCCGTTCAAGTGCCGCGCCTGGAAAGGGCCGGCCGGGGGAACGCTGTGGCTGCCGGGCGAAATGCGGGGTAGGGCTCACATGCGCATTCACACGCACTGCCGTTCAAGTGCCGCGCCAGGAAAGGGCCGGCCGGGGGAACGCTCTGGCTGCCGGGCGAAATGCGGGGTAGGGCTCACATTCACACGCACTGCCGTTCAAGTGCCGCGCCTGGAAAGGGCCGGCCGGGGGAACGCTGTGGCTGCCGGGCGAAATGCGGGGTAGGGCTCACATGCGCATTCACACGCACTGCCGTTCAAGTGCCGCGCCAGGAAAGGGCCGGCCGGGGGAACGCTGTGGCTGCCGGGCGAAATGCGGGGTAGGGCTCACAAGCACACGCACTGCCGTTCAAGTGCCGCGCCAGGAAAGGGCCGGCCGGGGGGAAGCTCTGGCTGCTGGGCGAAATGCGGGGTAGGGCTCACAAGCACACGCACTGCCGTTCAAGTGCCGCGCCAGGAAAGGGCCGGCCGGGGGAACGCTGTGGCTGCCGGGCGAAATGCGGGGTAGGGCTCACATGCGCATTCACACGCACTGCCGTTCAAGTGCCGCGCCTGGAAAGGGCCGGCCGGGGAACGCTCTGGCTGCCGGGCGAAATGCGGGGTAGGGCTCACAAGCACACGCACTGCCGTTCAAGTGCCGCGCCAGGAAAGGGCCGGCCGGGGGAACGCTGTGGCTGCCGGGCGAAATGCGGGGTAGGGCTCACATGCGCATTCACACGCACTGCCGTTCAAGTGCCGCGCCAGGAAAGGGCCGGCCGGGGGAACGCTGCGGCTGCCGGGCGAAATGCGGGGTAGGGCTCACATGCGCATTCACACGCACTGCCGTTCAAGTGCCGCGCCTGGAAAGGGCCGGCCGGGGAACGCTCTGGCTGCCGGGCGAAATGCGGGGTAGGGCTCACAAGCACACGCACTGCCGTTCAAGTGCCGCGCCAGGAAAGGGCCGGCCGGGGGAACGCTCTGGCTGCCGGGCGAAATGCGGGGTAGGGCTCACATGCGCATTCACACGCACTGCCGTTCAAGTGCCGCGCCTGGAAAGGGCCGGCCGGGGGAACGCTCTGGCTGCCGGGCGAAATGCGGGGTAGGGCTCACATGCGCATTCACACGCACTGCCGTTCAAGTGCCGCGCCTGGAAAGGGCCGGCCGGGGGAACGCTCTGGCTGCCGGGCGAAATGCGGGGTAGGGCTCACATCACACGCACTGCCGTTCAAGTGCCGCGCCAGGAAAGGGCCGGCCGGGGGAACGCTGTGGCTGCTGGGCGAAATGCGGGGTAGGGCTCACAAGCACACGCACTGCCGTTCAAGTGCCGCGCCAGGAAAGGGCCGGCCGGGGGAACGCTCTGGCTGCCGGGCGAAATGCGGGGTAGGGCTCACATGCGCATTCACACGCACTGCCGTTCAAGTGCCGCGCCAGGAAAGGGCCGGCCGGGGGAACGCTGTGGCTGCCGGGCGAAATGCGGGGTAGGGCTCACAAGCACACGCACTGCCGTTCAAGTGCCGCGCCAGGAAAGGGCCGGCCGGGGGAACGCTCTGGCTGCCGGGCGAAATGCGGGGTAGGGCTCACATGCGCATTCACACGCACTGCCGTTCAAGTGCCGCGCCAGGAAAGGGCCGGCCGGGGGAACGCTGTGGCTGCCGGGCGAAATGCGAGGTAGGGCTCATAAGCACACGCACTGCGGTTCAAGTGCCGCGCCAGGAAAGGGCCGGCCGGGGGAACGCTCTGGCTGCCGGGCGAAATGCGGGGTAGGGCTCACATGCGCATTCACACGCACTGCCGTTCAAGTGCCGCGCCAGGAAAGGGCCGGCCGGGGGAACGCTCTGGCTGCCGGGCGAAATGCGGGGTAGGGCTCACATGCGCATTCACACGCACTGCCGTTCAAGTGCCGCGCCAGGAAAGGGCCGGCCGGGGGAACGCTCTGGCTGCCGAGCGAAATGCGGGGTAGGGCTCACATGCGCATTCACACGCACTGCCGTTCAAGTGCCGCGCCAGGAAAGGGCCGGCCGGGGGAACGCTCTGGCTGCCGGGCGAAATGCGGGGTAGGGCTCACATGCGCATTCACACGCACTGCCGTTCAAGTGCCGCGCCAGGAAAGGGCCGGCCGGGGGAACGCTGTGGCTGCTGGGCGAAATGCGGGGTAGGGCTCACAAGCACACGCACTGCCGTTCAAGTGCCGCGCCTGGAAAGGGCCGGCCGGGGGAACGCTCTGGCTGCTGGGCGAAATGCGGGGTAGGGCTCACAAGCACACGCACTGCCGTTCAAGTGCCGCGCCAGGAAAGGGCCGGCCGGGGGAACGCTGTGGCTGCCGGGCGAAATGCGGGGTAGGGCTCACATGCGCATTCACACGCACTGCCGTTCAAGTGCCGCGCCTGGAAAGGGCCGGCCGGGGAACGCTCTGGCTGCCGGGCGAAATGCGGGGTAGGGCTCACAAGCACACGCACTGCCGTTCAAGTGCCGCGCCAGGAAAGGGCCGGCCGGGGGAACGCTCTGGCTGCCGGGCGAAATGCGGGGTAGGGCTCACATGCGCATTCACACGCACTGCCGTTCAAGTGCCGCGCCAGGAAAGGGCCGGCCGGGGGAACGCTGTGGCTGCCGGGCGAAATGCGAGGTAGGGCTCATAAGCACACGCACTGCGGTTCAAGTGCCGCGCCAGGAAAGGGCCGGCCGGGGGAACGCTCTGGCTGCCGGGCGAAATGCGGGGTAGGGCTCACATGCGCATTCACACGCACTGCCGTTCAAGTGCCGCGCCAGGAAAGGGCCGGCCGGGGGAACGCTCTGGCTGCCGGGCGAAATGCGGGGTAGGGTTCACATTCACACGCACTGCCGTTCAAGTGCCGCGCCAGGAAAGGGCCGGCCGGGGGAACGCTCTGGCTGCCAGGCGAAATGCGGGGTAGGGCTCACATGCGCATTCACACGCACTGCCGTTCAAGTGCCGCGCCAGGAAAGGGCCGGCCGGGGGAACGCTCTGGCTGCCGGGCGAAATGCGGGGTAGGGCTCACATGCGCATTCACACGCACTGCCGTTCAAGTGCCGCGCCAGGAAAGGGCCGGCCGGGGGAACGCTGTGGCTGCTGGGCGAAATGCGGGGTAGGGCTCACAAGCACACGCACTGCCGTTCAAGTGCCGCGCCTGGAAAGGGCCGGCCGGGGGAACGCTCTGGCTGCTGGGCGAAATGCGGGGTAGGGCTCACAAGCACACGCACTGCCGTTCAAGTGCCGCGCCAGGAAAGGGCCGGCCGGGGGAACGCTGTGGCTGCCGGGCGAAATGCGGGGTAGGGCTCACATGCGCATTCACACGCACTGCCGTTCAAGTGCCGCGCCTGGAAAGGGCCGGCCGGGGAACGCTCTGGCTGCCGGGCGAAATGCGGGGTAGGGCTCACAAGCACACGCACTGCCGTTCAAGTGCCGCGCCAGGAAAGGGCCGGCCGGGGGAACGCTCTGGCTGCCGGGCGAAATGCGGGGTAGGGCTCACATGCGCATTCACACGCACTGCCGTTCAAGTGCCGCGCCAGGAAAGGGCCGGCCGGGGGAACGCTGTGGCTGCCGGGCGAAATGCGGGGTAGGGCTCACATGCGCATTCACACGCACTGCCGTTCAAGTGCCGCGCCAGGAAAGGGCCGGCCGGGGGAACGCTCTGGCTGCCGGGCGAAATGCGGGGTAGGGCTCACATGCGCATTCACACGCACTGCCGTTCAAGTGCCGCGCCAGGAAAGGGCCGGCCGGGGGAACGCTGTGGCTGCCGGGCGAAATGCGGGGTAGGGCTCACAAGCACACGCACTGCCGTTCAAGTGCCGCGCCAGGAAAGGGCCGGCCGGGGGGAAGCTCTGGCTGCTGGGCGAAATGCGGGGTAGGGCTCACAAGCACACGCACTGCCGTTCAAGTGCCGCGCCAGGAAAGGGCCGGCCGGGGGAACGCTGTGGCTGCCGGGCGAAATGCGGGGTAGGGCTCACATGCGCATTCACACGCACTGCCGTTCAAGTGCCGCGCCTGGAAAGGGCCGGCCGGGGAACGCTCTGGCTGCCGGGCGAAATGCGGGGTAGGGCTCACAAGCACACGCACTGCCGTTCAAGTGCCGCGCCAGGAAAGGGCCGGCCGGGGGAACGCTGTGGCTGCCGGGCGAAATGCGGGGTAGGGCTCACATGCGCATTCACACGCACTGCCGTTCAAGTGCCGCGCCAGGAAAGGGCCGGCCGGGGGAACGCTGCGGCTGCCGGGCGAAATGCGGGGTAGGGCTCACATGCGCATTCACACGCACTGCCGTTCAAGTGCCGCGCCTGGAAAGGGCCGGCCGGGGAACGCTCTGGCTGCCGGGCGAAATGCGGGGTAGGGCTCACAAGCACACGCACTGCCGTTCAAGTGCCGCGCCAGGAAAGGGCCGGCCGGGGGAACGCTCTGGCTGCCGGGCGAAATGCGGGGTAGGGCTCACATGCGCATTCACACGCACTGCCGTTCAAGTGCCGCGCCTGGAAAGGGCCGGCCGGGGGAACGCTCTGGCTGCCGGGCGAAATGCGGGGTAGGGCTCACATGCGCATTCACACGCACTGCCGTTCAAGTGCCGCGCCTGGAAAGGGCCGGCCGGGGGAACGCTCTGGCTGCCGGGCGAAATGCGGGGTAGGGCTCACATCACACGCACTGCCGTTCAAGTGCCGCGCCAGGAAAGGGCCGGCCGGGGGAACGCTCTGGCTGCCGGGCGAAATGCGGGGTAGGGCTCACATTCACACGCACTGCCGTTCAAGTGCCGCGCCAGGAAAGGGCCGGCCGGGGGAACGCTGTGGCTGCTGGGCGAAATGCGGGGTAGGGCTCACAAGCACACGCACTGCCGTTCAAGTGCCGCGCCAGGAAAGGGCCGGCCGGGGGAACGCTGTGGCTGCCGGGCGAAATGCGGGGTAGGGCTCACATGCGCATTCACACGCACTGCCGTTCAAGTGCCGCGCCAGGAAAGGGCCGGCCGGGGGAACGCTGCGGCTGCCGGGCGAAATGCGGGGTAGGGCTCACATGCGCATTCACACGCACTGCCGTTCAAGTGCCGCGCCTGGAAAGGGCCGGCCGGGGAACGCTCTGGCTGCCGGGCGAAATGCGGGGTAGGGCTCACAAGCACACGCACTGCCGTTCAAGTGCCGCGCCAGGAAAGGGCCGGCCGGGGGAACGCTCTGGCTGCCGGGCGAAATGCGGGGTAGGGCTCACATGCGCATTCACACGCACTGCCGTTCAAGTGCCGCGCCTGGAAAGGGCCGGCCGGGGGAACGCTCTGGCTGCCGGGCGAAATGCGGGGTAGGGCTCACATGCGCATTCACACGCACTGCCGTTCAAGTGCCGCGCCTGGAAAGGGCCGGCCGGGGGAACGCTCTGGCTGCCGGGCGAAATGCGGGGTAGGGCTCACATCACACGCACTGCCGTTCAAGTGCCGCGCCAGGAAAGGGCCGGCCGGGGGAACGCTCTGGCTGCCGGGCGAAATGCGGGGTAGGGCTCACATTCACACGCACTGCCGTTCAAGTGCCGCGCCAGGAAAGGGCCGGCCGGGGGAACGCTGTGGCTGCTGGGCGAAATGCGGGGTAGGGCTCACAAGCACACGCACTGCCGTTCAAGTGCCGCGCCAGGAAAGGGCCGGCCGGGGGAACGCTCTGGCTGCCGGGCGAAATGCGGGGTAGGGCTCACATGCGCATTCACACGCACTGCCGTTCAAGTGCCGCGCCAGGAAAGGGCCGGCCGGGGGAACGCTCTGGCTGCCGGGCGAAATGCGGGGTAGGGCTCACATGCGCATTCACACGCACTGCCGTTCAAGTGCCGCGCCAGGAAAGGGCCGGCCGGGGGAACGCTGTGGCTGCCGGGCGAAATGCGAGGTAGGGCTCATAAGCACACGCACTGCGGTTCAAGTGCCGCGCCAGGAAAGGGCCGGCCGGGGGAACGCTCTGGCTGCCGGGCGAAATGCGGGGTAGGGCTCACATGCGCATTCACACGCACTGCCGTTCAAGTGCCGCGCCCGGAAAGGGCCGGCCGGGGGAACGCTCTGGCTGCCGGGCGAAATGCGGGGTAGGGTTCACATTCACACGCACTGCCGTTCAAGTGCCGCGCCAGGAAAGGGCCGGCCGGGGGAACGCTCTGGCTGCCAGGCGAAATGCGGGGTAGGGCTCACATGCGCATTCACACGCACTGCCGTTCAAGTGCCGCGCCAGGAAAGGGCCGGCCGGGGGAACGCTCTGGCTGCCGGGCGAAATGCGGGGTAGGGCTCACATGCGCATTCACACGCACTGCCGTTCAAGTGCCGCGCCAGGAAAGGGCCGGCCGGGGGAACGCTGTGGCTGCTGGGCGAAATGCGGGGGTAGGGCTCACAAGCACACGCACTGCCGTTCAAGTGCCGCGCCTGGAAAGGGCCGGCCGGGGGAACGCTCTGGCTGCTGGGCGAAATGCGGGGTAGGGCTCACAAGCACACGCACTGCCGTTCAAGTGCCGC
Organism: Chlamydomonas incerta; assembly: GCA_016834605.1. NCBI lineage: Eukaryota > Viridiplantae > Chlorophyta > Chlorophyceae > Chlamydomonadales > Chlamydomonadaceae > Chlamydomonas > Chlamydomonas incerta. The sequence goes on along the minus strand of JAEHOC010000154.1, from coordinate 60,267 downwards.
GCCAGGAAAGGGCCGGCCGGGGGAACGCTGTGGCTGCCGGGCGAAATGCGGGGTAGGGCTCACATGCGCATTCACACGCACTGCCGTTCAAGTGCCGCGCCTGGAAAGGGCCGGCCGGGGAACGCTCTGGCTGCCGGGCGAAATGCGGGGTAGGGCTCACAAGCACACGCACTGCCGTTCAAGTGCCGCGCCAGGAAAGGGCCGGCCGGGGGAACGCTCTGGCTGCCGGGCGAAATGCGGGGTAGGGCTCACAAGCACACGCACTGCCGTTCAAGTGCCGCGCCAGGAAAGGGCCGGCCGGGGGAACGCTCTGGCTGCCGGGCGAAATGCGGGGTAGGGCTCACATGCGCATTCACACGCACTGCCGTTCAAGTGCCGCGCCAGGAAAGGGCCGGCCGGGGGAACGCTGTGGCTGCCGGGCGAAATGCGGGGTAGGGCTCACATGCGCATTCACACGCACTGCCGTTCAAGTGCCGCGCCTGGAAAGGGCCGGCCGGGGGAACGCTGTGGCTGCCGGGCGAAATGCGGGGTAGGGCTCACATGCGCATTCACACGCACTGCCGTTCAAGTGCCGCGCCTGGAAAGGGCCGGCCGGGGAACGCTGTGGCTGCCGGGCGAAATGCGGGGTAGGGCTCACAAGCACACGCACTGCCGTTCAAGTGCCGCGCCAGGAAAGGGCCGGCCGGGGGGAAGCTCTGGCTGCTGGGCGAAATGCGGGGTAGGGCTCACAAGCACACGCACTGCCGTTCAAGTGCCGCGCCAGGAAAGGGCCGGCCGGGGGAACGCTGTGGCTGCCGGGCGAAATGCGGGGTAGGGCTCACATGCGCATTCACACGCACTGCCGTTCAAGTGCCGCGCCTGGAAAGGGCCGGCCGGGGAACGCTCTGGCTGCCGGGCGAAATGCGGGGTAGGGCTCACAAGCACACGCACTGCCGTTCAAGTGCCGCGCCAGGAAAGGGCCGGCCGGGGGAACGCTGTGGCTGCCGGGCGAAATGCGGGGTAGGGCTCACATGCGCATTCACACGCACTGCCGTTCAAGTGCCGCGCCAGGAAAGGGCCGGCCGGGGGAACGCTGCGGCTGCCGGGCGAAATGCGGGGTAGGGCTCACATGCGCATTCACACGCACTGCCGTTCAAGTGCCGCGCCTGGAAAGGGCCGGCCGGGGAACGCTCTGGCTGCCGGGCGAAATGCGGGGTAGGGCTCACAAGCACACGCACTGCCGTTCAAGTGCCGCGCCAGGAAAGGGCCGGCCGGGGGAACGCTCTGGCTGCCGGGCGAAATGCGGGGTAGGGCTCACATGCGCATTCACACGCACTGCCGTTCAAGTGCCGCGCCTGGAAAGGGCCGGCCGGGGGAACGCTCTGGCTGCCGGGCGAAATGCGGGGTAGGGCTCACATGCGCATTCACACGCACTGCCGTTCAAGTGCCGCGCCTGGAAAGGGCCGGCCGGGGGAACGCTCTGGCTGCCGGGCGAAATGCGGGGTAGGGCTCACATCACACGCACTGCCGTTCAAGTGCCGCGCCAGGAAAGGGCCGGCCGGGGGAACGCTCTGGCTGCCGGGCGAAATGCGGGGTAGGGCTCACATTCACACGCACTGCCGTTCAAGTGCCGCGCCAGGAAAGGGCCGGCCGGGGGAACGCTGTGGCTGCTGGGCGAAATGCGGGGTAGGGCTCACAAGCACACGCACTGCCGTTCAAGTGCCGCGCCAGGAAAGGGCCGGCCGGGGGAACGCTCTGGCTGCCGGGCGAAATGCGGGGTAGGGCTCACATGCGCATTCACACGCACTGCCGTTCAAGTGCCGCGCCAGGAAAGGGCCGGCCGGGGGAACGCTGTGGCTGCCGGGCGAAATGCGGGGTAGGGCTCACAAGCACACGCACTGCCGTTCAAGTGCCGCGCCAGGAAAGGGCCGGCCGGGGGAACGCTCTGGCTGCCGGGCGAAATGCGGGGTAGGGCTCACATGCGCATTCACACGCACTGCCGTTCAAGTGCCGCGCCAGGAAAGGGCCGGCCGGGGGAACGCTGTGGCTGCCGGGCGAAATGCGAGGTAGGGCTCATAAGCACACGCACTGCGGTTCAAGTGCCGCGCCAGGAAAGGGCCGGCCGGGGGAACGCTCTGGCTGCCGGGCGAAATGCGGGGTAGGGCTCACATGCGCATTCACACGCACTGCCGTTCAAGTGCCGCGCCAGGAAAGGGCCGGCCGGGGGAACGCTCTGGCTGCCGGGCGAAATGCGGGGTAGGGTTCACATTCACACGCACTGCCGTTCAAGTGCCGCGCCAGGAAAGGGCCGGCCGGGGGAACGCTCTGGCTGCCAGGCGAAATGCGGGGTAGGGCTCACATGCGCATTCACACGCACTGCCGTTCAAGTGCCGCGCCAGGAAAGGGCCGGCCGGGGGAACGCTCTGGCTGCCGGGCGAAATGCGGGGTAGGGCTCACATGCGCATTCACACGCACTGCCGTTCAAGTGCCGCGCCAGGAAAGGGCCGGCCGGGGGAACGCTGTGGCTGCTGGGCGAAATGCGGGGTAGGGCTCACAAGCACACGCACTGCCGTTCAAGTGCCGCGCCTGGAAAGGGCCGGCCGGGGGAACGCTCTGGCTGCTGGGCGAAATGCGGGGTAGGGCTCACAAGCACACGCACTGCCGTTCAAGTGCCGCGCCAGGAAAGGGCCGGCCGGGGGAACGCTCTGGCTGCCGGGCGAAATGCGGGGTAGGGCTCACATGCGCATTCACACGCACTGCCGTTCAAGTGCCGCGCCTGGAAAGGGCCGGCCGGGGAACGCTCTGGCTGCCGGGCGAAATGCGGGGTAGGGCTCACAAGCACACGCACTGCCGTTCAAGTGCCGCGCCAGGAAAGGGCCGGCCGGGGGAACGCTCTGGCTGCCGGGCGAAATGCGGGGTAGGGCTCACATGCGCATTCACACGCACTGCCGTTCAAGTGCCGCGCCAGGAAAGGGCCGGCCGGGGGAACGCTGTGGCTGCCGGGCGAAATGCGAGGTAGGGCTCATAAGCACACGCACTGCGGTTCAAGTGCCGCGCCAGGAAAGGGCCGGCCGGGGGAACGCTCTGGCTGCCGGGCGAAATGCGGGGTAGGGCTCACATGCGCATTCACACGCACTGCCGTTCAAGTGCCGCGCCAGGAAAGGGCCGGCCGGGGGAACGCTCTGGCTGCCGGGCGAAATGCGGGGTAGGGTTCACATTCACACGCACTGCCGTTCAAGTGCCGCGCCAGGAAAGGGCCGGCCGGGGGAACGCTCTGGCTGCCAGGCGAAATGCGGGGTAGGGCTCACATGCGCATTCACACGCACTGCCGTTCAAGTGCCGCGCCAGGAAAGGGCCGGCCGGGGGAACGCTCTGGCTGCCGGGCGAAATGCGGGGTAGGGCTCACATGCGCATTCACACGCACTGCCGTTCAAGTGCCGCGCCAGGAAAGGGCCGGCCGGGGGAACGCTGTGGCTGCTGGGCGAAATGCGGGGTAGGGCTCACATGCGCATTCACACGCACTGCCGTTCAAGTGCCGCGCCTGGAAAGGGCCGGCCGGGGGAACGCTCTGGCTGCTGGGCGAAATGCGGGGTAGGGCTCACAAGCACACGCACTGCCGTTCAAGTGCCGCGCCAGGAAAGGGCCGGCCGGGGGAACGCTGTGGCTGCCGGGCGAAATGCGGGGTAGGGCTCACATGCGCATTCACACGCACTGCCGTTCAAGTGCCGCGCCTGGAAAGGGCCGGCCGGGGAACGCTCTGGCTGCCGGGCGAAATGCGGGGTAGGGCTCACAAGCACACGCACTGCCGTTCAAGTGCCGCGCCAGGAAAGGGCCGGCCGGGGGAACGCTCTGGCTGCCGGGCGAAATGCGGGGTAGGGCTCACATGCGCATTCACACGCACTGCCGTTCAAGTGCCGCGCCAGGAAAGGGCCGGCCGGGGGAACGCTGTGGCTGCCGGGCGAAATGCGGGGTAGGGCTCACATGCGCATTCACACGCACTGCCGTTCAAGTGCCGCGCCTGGAAAGGGCCGGCCGGGGGAACGCTGTGGCTGCCGGGCGAAATGCGGGGTAGGGCTCACATGCGCATTCACACGCACTGCCGTTCAAGTGCCGCGCCAGGAAAGGGCCGGCCGGGGGAACGCTCTGGCTGCCGGGCGAAATGCGGGGTAGGGCTCACATTCACACGCACTGCCGTTCAAGTGCCGCGCCAGGAAAGGGCCGGCCGGGGGAACGCTGTGGCTGCCGGGCGAAATGCGGGGTAGGGCTCACATGCGCATTCACACGCACTGCCGTTCAAGTGCCGCGCCTGGAAAGGGCCGGCCGGGGAACGCTCTGGCTGCCGGGCGAAATGCGGGGTAGGGCTCACAAGCACACGCACTGCCGTTCAAGTGCCGCGCCAGGAAAGGGCCGGCCGGGGGAACGCTGTGGCTGCTGGGCGAAATGCGGGGTAGGGCTCACATGCGCATTCACACGCACTGCCGTTCAAGTGCCGCGCCAGGAAAGGGCCGGCCGGGGGAACGCTGTGGCTGCCGGGCGAAATGCGGGGTAGGGCTCACATTCACACGCACTGCCGCATGTGAGACCTACCCCGCATTTCGCCCGGCAGCCAGAGCGTTCCCCCCGCCTGCCCTTTCCTGGCGCGGCACTTGAACGGCAGTGCGTGTGAATGCGAGCCCTACCCCGAATGTCGCCCGGCAGCCAGAGCGTTCCCCCCGCCTGCCCTTTCCTGGAGCGGCACTTAAACGGCAGTGCGTGTGACTGCGCATGTGAGACCTACCCCGCATTTCGCCCGGCAGCTCGAGCGTTCCCCCCGCCTGCCCTTTCCTGTCGTGGCACTTGAACGGCAGTGCGTGTGCTTGCGAGCCCTACGCCGAATGTCGCCCGGCAGCCACAGCGTTCACCCGGCCTGCCCTTTCCTAGCGCGGCACTTGAACGGCAGTACGTGTGAATGCGCATGTGAGCCCTACCCCGCATTTCGCCCGGCAGCCACAGCGTTCCCCCCGCCGGCCCCTTCCTGTCGTGGCACTTGAACGGCAGTGCGTGTGCTTGCGAGCCCTACGCCGAATGTCGCCCGGCAGCCAGAGCGTTCCCCCGGCCGGCCCCTTCCTGGCGTGGCACTTGAACGGCAGTGCGTGTGCTTGCGAGCCCTACGCCGAATGTCGCCCGGCAGCCAGAGCGTTCCCCCGGCCTGCCCTTTCCTGGCGCGGCACTTGATCGGCAGTGCGTGTGAATGCGCATGTGAGACCTACCCCGCATTTCGCCCGGCAGCCACAGCGTTCCCCCGGCCTGCCCTTTCCTGGCGTGGCACTTGAACGGCAGTGCGTGTGAATGCGCATGTGAGCCCTAACCCGCATTTCGCCCGGCAGCCAGAGCGTTCCCCCCGCCGGCCCTTTCCTAGCGCGGCACTTGAACGGCAGTGCATGTGCTTGTACCCCTACCCCGCATTTCGCCCGGCAGCCAGAGCGTTCCCCCCGCCTGCCCTTTCCTGGCGCGGCACTTGAACGGCAGTGCGTGTGAATGCGCATGTGAGACCTACCTCGCATTTCGCCCGGCAGCCAGAGCGTTCCCCCCGCCGGCCCTTTCCTGTCGTGGCACTTGAACGGCAGTGCGTGTGCTTGCGAGCCCTACCCCGCATTTCGCCCGGCAGCCAGAGCGTTCCCCCGGCCTGCCCTTTCCTAGCGCGGCACTTGAACGGCAGTGCGTGTGAATGCGCATGTGAGACCTACCCCGCATTTCGCCCGGCAGCCAGAGCGTTCCCCCGGCCTGCCCTTTCCTGTCGTGGCACTTGAACGGCAGTGCGTGTGCTTGCGAGCCCTACGCCGAATGTCGCCCGGCAGCCAGAGCGTTCCCCCGGCCTGCCCTTTCCTAGCGCGGCACTTGAACGGCAGTGCGTGTGCTTGTACCCCTACCCCGCATTTCACCCGGCAGCCACAGCGTTCCCCCGGCCTGCCCTTTCCTGGCGCGGCACTTGAACGGCAGTGCGTGTGAATGCGCATGTGAGACCTACCTCGCATTTCGCCCGGCAGCCAGAGCGTTCCCCCCGCCGGCCCTTTCCTGTCGTGGCACTTGAACGGCAGTGCGTGTGCTTGCGAGCCCTACCCCGCATTTCGCCCGGCAGCCAGAGCGTTCCCCCGGCCTGCCCTTTCCTAGCGCGGCACTTGAACGGCAGTGCGTGTGAATGCGCATGTGAGACCTACCCCGCATTTCGCCCGGCAGCCAGAGCGTTCCCCCGGCCTGCCCTTTCCTGTCGTGGCACTTGAACGGCAGTGCGTGTGCTTGCGAGCCCTACCCCGCATTTCGCCCGGCAGCCAGAGCGTTCCCCCGGCCTGCCCTTTCCTGGCGCGGCACTTGAACGGCAGTGCGTGTGAATGCGCATGTGAGACCTACCTCGCATTTCGCCCGGCAGCCAGAGCGTTCCCCCCGCCGGCCCTTTCCTGTCGTGGCACTTGAACGGCAGTGCGTGTGCTTGCGAGCCCTACCCCGCATTTCGCCCGGCAGCCAGAGCGTTCCCCCGGCCTGCCCTTTCCTGTCGTGGCACTTGAACGGCAGTGCGTGTGCTTGCGAGCCCTACCCCGCATTTCGCCCGGCAGCCACAGCGTTCACCCGGCCTGCCCTTTCCTAGCGCGGCACTTGAACGGCAGTACGTGTGAATGCGCATGTGAGCCCTACCCCGCATTTCGCCCGGCAGCCACAGCGTTCCCCCCGCCGGCCCCTTCCTGGCGTGGCACTTGAACGGCAGTACGTGTGAATGCGCATGTGAGCCCTACCCCGCATTTCGCCCGGCAGCCACAGCGTTCCCCCCGCCGGCCCCTTCCTGGCGTGGCACTTGAACGGCAGTGCGTGTGCTTGCGAGCCCTACGCCGAATGTCGCCCGGCAGCCAGAGCGTTCCCCCGGCCTGCCCTTTCCTGGCGCGGCACTTGATCGGCAGTGCGTGTGAATGCGCATGTGAGACCTACCCCGCATTTCGCCCGGCAGCCACAGCTTTCCCCCCGCCGGCCCCTTCCTGTCGTGGCACTTGAACGGCAGTGCGTGTGCTTGCGAGCCCTACCCCGCATTTCGCCCGGCAGCCAGAGCGTTCACCCGGCCTGCCCTTTCCTAGCGCGGCACTTGAACGGCAGTGCGTGTGACTGCGCATGTGAGACCTACCCCGCATTTCGCCCGGCAGCCAGAGCGTTCCCCCCGCCTGCCCTTTCCTGGCGCGGCACTTGAACGGCAGTGCGTGTGAATGCGAGCCCTACCCCGAATGTCGCCCGGCAGCCAGAGCGTTCCCCCCGCCTGCCCTTTCCTGGAGCGGCACTTAAACGGCAGTGCGTGTGACTGCGCATGTGAGACCTACCCCGCATTTCGCCCGGCAGCTCGAGCGTTCCCCCCGCCTGCCCTTTCCTGTCGTGGCACTTGAACGGCAGTGCGTGTGCTTGCGAGCCCTACGCCGAATGTCGCCCGGCAGCCACAGCGTTCACCCGGCCTGCCCTTTCCTAGCGCGGCACTTGAACGGCAGTACGTGTGAATGCGCATGTGAGCCCTACCCCGCATTTCGCCCGGCAGCCACAGCGTTCCCCCCGCCGGCCCCTTCCTGGCGTGGCACTTGAACGGCAGTGCGTGTGCTTGCGAGCCCTACGCCGAATGTCGCCCGGCAGCCAGAGCGTTCCCCCGGCCGGCCCCTTCCTGGCGTGGCACTTGAACGGCAGTGCGTGTGCTTGCGAGCCCTACGCCGAATGTCGCCCGGCAGCCAGAGCGTTCCCCCGGCCGGCCCTTTCCTGGCGCGGCACTTGATCGGCAGTGCGTGTGAATGCGCATGTGAGACCTACCCCGCATTTCGCCCGGCAGCCACAGCGTTCCCCCCGCCGGCCCCTTCCTGTCGTGGCACTTGAACGGCAGTGCGTGTGCTTGCGAGCCCTACCCCGCATTTCGCCCGGCAGCCAGAGCGTTCACCCGGCCTGCCCTTTCCTAGCGCGGCACTTGAACGGCAGTGCGTGTGACTGCGCATGTGAGACCTACCCCGCATTTCGCCCGGCAGCCAGAGCGTTCCCCCCGCCTGCCCTTTCCTGGCGCGGCACTTGAACGGCAGTGCGTGTGAATGCGAGCCCTACCCCGAATGTCGCCCGGCAGCCAGAGCGTTCCCCCCGCCTGCCCTTTCCTGGAGCGGCACTTAAACGGCAGTGCGTGTGACTGCGCATGTGAGACCTACCCCGCATTTCGCCCGGCAGCTCGAGCGTTCCCCCCGCCTGCCCTTTCCTGTCGTGGCACTTGAACGGCAGTGCGTGTGCTTGCGAGCCCTACGCCGAATGTCGCCCGGCAGCCACAGCGTTCACCCGGCCTGCCCTTTCCTAGCGCGGCACTTGAACGGCAGTACGTGTGAATGCGCATGTGAGCCCTACCCCGCATTTCGCCCGGCAGCCACAGCGTTCCCCCCGCCGGCCCCTTCCTGGCGTGGCACTTGAACGGCAGTGCGTGTGCTTGCGAGCCCTACGCCGAATGTCGCCCGGCAGCCAGAGCGTTCCCCCGGCCGGCCCCTTCCTGGCGTGGCACTTGAACGGCAGTGCGTGTGCTTGCGAGCCCTACGCCGAATGTCGCCCGGCAGCCAGAGCGTTCCCCCGGCCTGCCCTTTCCTGGCGCGGCACTTGATCGGCAGTGCGTGTGAATGCGCATGTGAGACCTACCCCGCATTTCGCCCGGCAGCCACAGCGTTCCCCCGGCCTGCCCTTTCCTGTCGTGGCACTTGAACGGCAGTGCGTGTGAATGTGAGCCCTACCCCGCATTTCGCCCGGCAGCCACAGCGTTCACCCGGCCTGCCCTTTCCTAGCGCGGCACTTGAACGGCAGTACGTGTGAATGCGCATGTGAGCCCTACGCCGAATGTCGCCCGGCAGCCAGAGCGTTCCCCCGGCCTGCCCTTTCCTAGCGCGGCACTTGAACGGCAGTGCGTGTGCTTGTACCCCTACCCCGCATTTCACCCGGCAGCCACAGCGTTCCCCCGGCCTGCCCTTTCCTGGCGCGGCACTTGAACGGCAGTGCGTGTGAATGCGCATGTGAGACCTACCTCGCATTTCGCCCGGCAGCCAGAGCGTTCCCCCCGCCGGCCCTTTCCTGTCGTGGCACTTGAACGGCAGTGCGTGTGCTTGCGAGCCCTACCCCGCATTTCGCCCGGCAGCCACAGCGTTCACCCGGCCTGCCCTTTCCTAGCGCGGCACTTGAACGGCAGTACGTGTGAATGCGCATGTGAGCCCTACCCCGCATTTCGCCCGGCAGCCACAGCGTTCCCCCCGCCGGCCCCTTCCTGGCGTGGCACTTGAACGGCAGTACGTGTGAATGCGCATGTGAGCCCTACCCCGCATTTCGCCCGGCAGCCACAGCGTTCCCCCCGCCGGCCCCTTCCTGGCGTGGCACTTGAACGGCAGTGCGTGTGCTTGCGAGCCCTACGCCGAATGTCGCCCGGCAGCCACAGCGTTCCCCCCGCCGGCCCCTTCCTGGCGTGGCACTTGAACGGCAGTACGTGTGAATGCGCATGTGAGCCCTACCCCGCATTTCGCCCGGCAGCCAGAGCGTTCCCCCCGCCGGCCCCTTCCTGGCGTGGCACTTGAACGGCAGTGCGTGTGCTTGCGAGCCCTACCCCGCATTTCGCCCGGCAGCCAGAGCGTTCCCCCGGCCTGCCCTTTCCTGGCGCGGCACTTGATTGGCAGTGCGTGTGAATGCGCATGTGAGACCTACCCCGCATTTCGCCCGGCAGCCACAGCGTTCCCCCCGCCGGCCCCTTCCTGTCGTGGCACTTGAACGGCAGTGCGTGTGAATGCGCATGTGAGACCTACGCCGAATGTCGCCCGGCAGCCAGAGCGTTCCCCCCGCCGGCCCCTTCCTGGCGTGGCACTTGAACGGCAGTGCGTGTGCTTGCTAGCCCTACGCCGAATGTCGCCCGGCAGCCACAGCGTTCCCCCCGCCGGCCCCTTCCTGGCGTGGCACTTGAACGACAGTGCGTGTGAATGCGCATGTGAGCCCTACCCCGCATTTCGCCCGGCAGCCAGAGCGTTCCCCCCGCCGGCCCCTTCCTGGCGTGGCACTTGAACGGCAGTGCGTGTGCATGCGAGCCCTACCCCGCATTTCGCCCGGCAGCCAGAGCGTTCACCCGGCCTGCCCTTTCCTAGCGCGGCACTTGAACGGCAGTGCGTGTGCTTGTACCCCTACCCCGCATTTCGCCCGGCAGCCAGAGCGTTCCCCCCGCCTGCCCTTTCCTGGCGCGGCACTTGAACGGCAGTGCGTGTGAATGCGCATGTGAGACCTACCCCGCATTTCGCCCGGCAGCCAGAGCGTTCCCCCGGCCTGCCCTTTCCTGTCGTGGCACTTGAACGGCAGTGCGTGTGCTTGCGAGCCCTACCCCGCATTTCGCCCGGCAGCCAGAGCGTTCCCCCGGCCTGCCCTTTCCTAGCGCGGCACTTGAACGGCAGTGCGTGTGCTTGTACCCCTACCCCGCATTTCGCCCGGCAGCCACAGCGTTCCCCCGGCCTGCCCTTTCCTGGCGCGGCACTTGAACGGCAGTGCGTGTGAATGCGCATGTGAGACCTACCTCGCATTTCGCCCGGCAGCTCGAGCGTTCCCCCCGCCTGCCCTTTCCTGTCGTGGCACTTGAACGGCAGTGCGTGTGCTTGCGAGCCCTACCCCGCGTTTCGCCCGGCAGCCAGAGCGTTCCCCCGGCCTGCCCTTTCCTGTCGTGGCACTTGAACGGCAGTGCGTGTGCTTGCGAGCCCTACCCCGGATTTCGCCCGGCAGCCACAGCGTTCACCCGGCCTGCCCTTTCCTAGCGCGGCACTTGAACGGCAGTACGTGTGAATGCGCATGTGAGCCCTACCCCGCATTTCGCCCGGCAGCCACAGCGTTCCCCCCGCCGGCCCCTTCCTGGCGTGGCACTTGAACGGCAGTACGTGTGCTTGCGAGCCCTACCCCGCATTTCGCCCGGCAGCCACAGCGTTCCCCCCGCCGGCCCCTTCCTGGCGCGGCACTTGATCGGCAGTGCGTGTGAATGCGCATGTGAGACGTACCTCGCATTTCGCCCGGCAGCCAGAGCGTTCCCCCCGCCGGCCCCTTCCTGTCGTGGCACTTGAACGGCAGTGCGTGTGCTTGTGAGCCCTACCCCGCATTTCGCCCGGCAGCCAGAGCGTTCCCCCCGCCGGCCCCTTCCTGTCGTGGCACTTGAACGGCAGTGCGTGTGCTTGCGAGCCCTACCCCGCATTTCGCCCGGCAGCCAGAGCGTTCACCCGGCCTGCCCTTTCCTAGCGCGGCACTTGAACGGCAGTGCGTGTGACTGCGCATGTGAGACCTACCCCGCATTTCGCCCGGCAGCCAGAGCGTTCCCCCCGCCTGCCCTTTCCTGGCGCGGCACTTGAACGGCAGTGCGTGTGAATGCGAGCCCTACCCCGAATGTCGCCCGGCAGCCAGAGCGTTCCCCCCGCCTGCCCTTTCCTAGCGCGGCACTTGAACGGGAGTGCGTGTGACTGCGCATGTGAGACCTACCCCGCATTTCGCCCGGCAGCTCGAGCGTTCCCCCCGCCTGCCCTTTCCTGTCGTGGCACTTGAACGGCAGTGCGTGTGCTTGCGAGCCCTACCCCGCATTTCGCCCGGCAGCCACAGCGTTCCCCCGGCCTGCCCTTTCCTAGCGCGGCACTTGAACGGCAGTGCGTGTGACTGCGCATGTGAGACCTACCCCGAATGTCGCCCGGCAGCCAGAGCGTTCCCCCCGCCTGCCCTTTCCTGGCGCGGCACTGGAACGGCAGTGCGCGTGTGCATGTGAGCCCTACCCCGCGTTTCGCCCGGAAGCCAGAGCGTTCCCCCGGCCTGCCCTTTCCTGGCGCGGCACTTGAACGGCAGTACGTGTGAATGCGCATGTGAGACCTACCCCGTATTTCGCCCGGCAGCCAGAGCGTTCCCCCGGCCTGCCCTTTCCTGTCGTGGCACTTGAACGGCAGTGCGTGTGAATGCGCATGTGAGACCTACCCCGAATGTCGCCCGGCAGCCATAGCGTTCCCCCCGCCGGCCCCTTCCTGTCGTGGCACTTGAACGGCAGTGCGTGTGCTTGCGAGCCCTACGCCGAATGTCGCCCGGCAGCCACAGCGTTCACCCGGCCTGCCCTTTCCAAGCGCGGCACTTGAACGGCAGTGCGTGTGAATGCGCATGTGAGCCCTACCCCGCATTTCGCCCGGCAGCCAGAGCGTTCCCCCGGCCTGCCCTTTCCTGTCGTGGCACTTGAACGGCAGTGCGTGTGCTTGCGAGCCCTACCCCGCATTTCGCCCGGCAGCCAGAGCGTTCACCCGGCCTGCCCTTTCCTAGCGTGGCACTTGAACGGCAGTGCGTGTGCTTGCGAGCCCTACCCCGCATTTCGCCCGGCAGCCAGAGCGTTCCCCCGGCCTGCCCTTTCCTGGCGCGGCACTTGAACGGCAGTGCGTGTGAATGCGCATGTGAGACCTACCTCGCATTTCGCCCGGCAGCTCGAGCGTTCCCCCCGCCTGCCCTTTCCTGTCGTGGCACTTGAACGGCAGTGCTTGTGCTTGCGAGCCCTACCCCGCATTTCGCCCGGCAGCCAGAGCGTTCCCCCGGCCTGCCCTTTCCTAGCGCGGCACTTGAACGGCAGTGCGTGTGAATGCGCATGTGAGACCTACCCCGCATTTCGCCCGGCAGCCAGAGCGTTCCCCCGGCCTGCCCTTTCCTGTCGTGGCACTTGAACGGCAGTGCGTGTGCTTGCGAGCCCTACCCCGCATTTCGCCCGGCAGCCAAAGCGTTCACCCGGCCTGCCCTTTCCTGGCGCGGCACTTGAACGGCAGTGCATGTGCTTGTACCCCTACCCCGCATTTCGCCCGGCAGCCACAGCGTTCCCCCGGCCTGCCCTTTCCTGGCGCGGCACTTGAACGGCAGTGCGTGTGAATGCGCATGTGAGACCTACCTCGCATTTCGCCCGGCAGCCAGAGCGTTCCCCCCGCCGGCCCTTTCCTGTCGTGGCACTTGAACGGCAGTGCGTGTACTTGCGAGCCCTACCCCGCATTTCGCCCGGCAGCCAGAGCGTTCCCCCGGCCTGCCCTTTCCTGTCGTGGCACTTGAACGGCAGTGCGTGTGCTTGCGAGCCCTACCCCGCATTTCGCCCGGCAGCCACAGCGTTCACCCGGCCTGCCCTTTCCTAGCGCGGCACTTGAACGGCAGTGCGTGTGCTTGTACCCCTACCCCGCATTTCGCCCGGCAGCCACAGCGTTCCCCCGGCCTGCCCTTTCCTGGCGCGGCACTTGAACGGCAGTGCGTGTGAATGCGCATGTGATACCTACCCCGAATGTCGCCCGGCAGCCAGAGCGTTCCCCCCGCCTGCCCTTTCCTGGCGCGGCACTGGAACGGCAGTGCGTGTGTGCATGTGAGCCCTACCCCGCATTTCGCCCGGCAGCCAGCGCGTTCCCCCGGCCTGCCCTTTCCTGGCGCGGCACTTGAACGGCAGTGCGTGTGAATGCGCATGTGAGACCTACCCCGCATGTCGCCCGGCAGCCAGAGCGTTCCCCCGGCTTGCCCTTTCCTAGCACGGCACTTGAACGGCAGTGCGTGTGACTGCGCATGTGAGACCTACCCCGAATGTCGCCCGGCAGCCAGAGCGTTCCCCCGGCCTGCCCTTTCCTGGCGCGGCACTTGAACGGCAGTGCGTGTGACTGCGCATGTGAGACCTACCCCGCATTTCGCCCGGCAGCCACAGCGTTCCCCCGGCCTGCCCTTTCCTGGCGCGGCACTTGAACGGCAGTGCGTGTGAATGCGCATGTGAGACCTACCCCGCATTTCGCCCGGCAGCCACAGCGTTCCCCCGGCCTGCCCTTTCCTGGCGCGGCACTGGAACGGCAGTGCGTGTGAATGCGCATGTGAGACCTACCCCGCATTTCGCCCGGCAGCCAGAGCGTTCCCCCGGCTTGCCCTTTCCTGGCGCGGCACTTGAACGGCAGTGCGTGTGACTGCGCATGTGAGACCTACCCCGAATGTCGCCCGGCAGCCAGAGCGTTCCCCCCGCCGGCCCCTTCCTGGCGTGGCACTTGAACGGCAGTGCGTGTGACTGCGCATGTGAGACCTACCCCGCATTTCGCCCGGCAGCCACAGCGTTCCCCCGGCCTGCCCTTTCCTAGCGCGGCACTTGAACGGCAGTACGTGTGAATGCGCATGTGAGCCCTACCCCGCATTTCGCCCGGCAGCCACAGCGTTCCCCCCGCCGGCCCCTTCCTGGCGTGGCACTTGAACGGCAGTACGTGTGAATGCGCATGTGAGCCCTACCCCGCATTTCGCCCGGCAGCCACAGCGTTCCCCCCGCCGGCCCCTTCCTGGCGTGGCACTTGAACGGCAGTGCGTGTGCTTGCGAGCCCTACGCCGAATGTCGCCCGGCAGCCAGAGCGTTCCCCCGGCCTGCCCTTTCCTGGCGCGGCACTTGATCGGCAGTGCGTGTGAATGCGCATGTGAGACCTACCCCGCATTTCGCCCGGCAGCCAGAGCGTTCCCCCGGCTTGCCCTTTCCTGGCGCGGCACTTGAACGGCAGTGCGTGTGAATGCGCATGTGAGACCTACCCCGCATTTCGCCCGGCAGCCACAGCGTTCCCCCGGCCTGCCCTTTCCTGGCGCGGCACTGGAACGGCAGTGCGTGTGAATGCGCATGTGAGACCTACCCCGCATTTCGCCCGGCAGCCACAGCGTTCCCCCGGCTTGCCCTTTCCTGGCGCGGCACTTGAACGGCAGTGCGTGTGACTGCGCATATGAGACCTACCCCGAATGTCGCCCGGCAGCCAGAGCGTTCCCCCCGCCGGCCCCTTCCTGGCGTGGCACTTGAACGGCAGTGCGTGTGACTGCGCATGTGAGACCTACCCCGCATTTCGCCCGGCAGCCACAGCGTTCCCCCGGCCTGCCCTTTCCTAGCGCGGCACTTGAACGGCAGTACGTGTGAATGCGCATGTGAGCCCTACCCCGCATTTCGCCCGACAGCCACAGCGTTCCCCCCGCCGGCCCCTTCCTGGCGTGGCACTTGAACGGCAGTACGTGTGAATGCGCATGTGAGCCCTACCCCGCATTTCGCCCGGCAGCCAGAGCGTTCCCCCCGCCGGCCCCTTCCTGTCGTGGCACTTGAACGGCAGTGCGTGTGCTTGCGAGCCCTACCCCGCATTTCGCCCGGCAGCCAGAGCGTTCACCCGGCCTGCCCTTTCCTAGCGCGGCACTTGAACGGCAGTGCGTGTGAATGCGAGCCCTACCCCGAATGTCGCCCGGCAGCCAGAGCGTTCCCCCCGCCTGCCCTTTCCTGGAGCGGCACTTAAACGGCAGTGCGTGTGACTGCGCATGTGAGACCTACCCCGCATTTCGCCCGGCAGCTCGAGCGTTCCCCCCGCCTGCCCTTTCCTGTCGTGGCACTTGAACGGCAGTGCGTGTGCTTGCGAGCCCTACGCCGAATGTCGCCCGGCAGCCACAGCGTTCACCCGGCCTGCCCTTTCCTAGCGCGGCACTTGAACGGCAGTACGTGTGAATGCGCATGTGAGCCCTACCCCGCATTTCGCCCGGCAGCCACAGCGTTCCCCCCGCCGGCCCCTTCCTGGCGTGGCACTTGAACGGCAGTGCGTGTGCTTGCGAGCCCTACGCCGAATGTCGCCCGGCAGCCAGAGCGTTCCCCCGGCCGGCCCCTTCCTGGCGTGGCACTTGAACGGCAGTGCGTGTGCTTGCGAGCCCTACGCCGAATGTCGCCCGGCAGCCAGAGCGTTCCCCCGGCCTGCCCTTTCCTGGCGCGGCACTTGATCGGCAGTGCGTGTGAATGCGCATGTGAGACCTACCCCGCATTTCGCCCGGCAGCCAGAGCGTTCCCCCGGCCTGCCCTTTCCTGTCGTGGCACTTGAACGGCAGTGCGTGTGCTTGCGAGCCCTACCCCGCATTTCGCCCGGCAGCCACAGCGTTCACCCGGCCTGCCCTTTCCTAGCGCGGCACTTGAACGGCAGTACGTGTGAATGCGCATGTGAGCCCTACCCCGCATTTCGCCCGGCAGCCACAGCGTTCCCCCCGCCGGCCCCTTCCTGGCGCGGCACTTGAACGGCAGTACGTGTGAATGCGCATGTGAGCCCTACCCCGCATTTCGCCCGGCAGCCACAGCGTTCCCCCCGCCGGCCCCTTCCTGGCGTGGCACTTGAACGGCAGTGCGTGTGCTTGCGAGCCCTACGCCGAATGTCGCCCGGCAGCCACAGCGTTCACCCGGCCTGCCCTTTCCTAGCGCGGCACTTGAACGGCAGTACGTGTGAATGCGCATGTGAGCCCTACCCCGCATTTCGCCCGGCAGCCACAGCGTTCCCCCCCGCCGGCCCCTTCCTGGCGTGGCACTTGAACGGCAGTGCGTGTGCTTGCGAGCCCTACGCCGAATGTCGCCCGGCAGCCAGAGCGTTCCCCCGGCCTGCCCTTTCCTGGCGCGGCACTTGATCGGCAGTGCGTGTGAATGCGCATGTGAGACCTACCCCGCATTTCGCCCGGCAGCCAGAGCGTTCCCCCGGCCTGCCCTTTCCTGTCGTGGCACTTGAACGGCAGGGCGTGTGCTTGCGAGCCCTACCCGCATTTCGCCCGGCAGCCACAGCGTTCCCCCCGCCGGCCCCTTCCTGTCGTGGCACTTGAACGGCAGTGCGTGTGAATGCGCATGTGAGACCTACGCCGAATGTCGCCCGGCAGCCAGAGCGTTCCCCCCGCCGGCCCCTTCCTGGCGTGGCACTTGAACGGCAGTGCGTGTGCTTGCTAGCCCTACGCCGAATGTCGCCCGGCAGCCACAGCGTTCACCCGGCCTGCCCTTTCCTGGCGCGGCACTTGAACGGCAGTGCGTGTGAATGCGCATGTGAGCCCTACCCCGCATTTCGCCCGGCAGCCAGAGCGTTCCCCCCGCCGGCCCCTTCCTGGCGTGGCACTTGAACGGCAGTGCGTGTGCTTGTACCCCTACCCCGCATTTCGCCCGGCAGCCAGAGCGTTCCCCCCGCCTGCCCTTTCCTAGCGCGGCACTTGAACGGCAGTGCGTGTGAATGCGCATGTGAGACCTACCTCGCATTTCGCCCGGCAGCCAGAGCGTTCCCCCCGCCGGCCCTTTCCTGTCGTGGCACTTGAACGGCAGTGCGTGTGCTTGCGAGCCCTACCCCGCATTTCGCCCGGCAGCCAGAGCGTTCCCCCGGCCTGCCCTTTCCTAGCGCGGCACTTGAACGGCAGTGCGTGTGAATGCGCATGTGAGACCTACCCCGCATTTCGCCCGGCAGCCAGAGCGTTCCCCCGGCCTGCCCTTTCCTGTCGTGGCACTTGAACGGCAGTGCGTGTGCTTGCGAGCCCTACGCCGAATGTCGCCCGGCAGCCAGAGCGTTCACCCGGCCTGCCCTTTCCTAGCGCGGCACTTGAACGGCAGTGCGTGTGCTTGTACCCCTACCCCGCATTTCGCCCGGCAGCCACAGCGTTCACCCGGCCTGCCCTTTCCTGGCGCGGCACTTGAACGGCAGTGCATGTGCTTGTACCCCTACCCCGCATTTCGCCCGGCAGCCACAGCGTTCCCCCGGCCTGCCCTTTCCTGGCGCGGCACTTGAACGGCAGTGCGTGTGAATGCGCATGTGAGACCTACCTCGCATTTCGCCCGGCAGCCAGAGCGTTCCCCCCGCCGGCACTTTCCTGTCGTGGCACTTGAACGGCAGTGCGTGTACTTGCGAGCCCTACCCCGCATTTCGCCCGGCAGCCAGAGCGTTCCCCCGGCCTGCCCTTTCCTGTCGTGGCACTTGAACGGCAGTGCGTGTGCTTGCGAGCCCTACCCCGCATTTCGCCCGGCAGCCACAGCGTTCACCCGGCCTGCCCTTTCCTAGCGCGGCACTTGAACGGCAGTGCGTGTGCTTGTACCCCTACCCCGCATTTCGCCCGGCAGCCACAGCGTTCCCCCGGCCTGCCCTTTCATGGCGCGGCACTTGAACGGCAGTGCGTGTGAATGCGCATGTGATACCTACCCCGAATGTCGCCCGGCAGCCAGAGCGTTCCCCCGGCCTGCCCTTTCCTGTTGTGGCACTGGAACGGCAGTGCGTGTGCTTGCGAGCCCTACCCCGCATTTCGCCCGGCAGCCACAGCGTTCCCCCGGCCTGCCCTTTCCTAGCGCGGCACTTGAACGGCAGTGCGTGTGAATGCGCATGTGAGACCTACCCCGCATGTCGCCCGGCAGCCAGAGCGTTCCCCCGGCTTGCCCTTTCCTAGCACGGCACTTGAACGGCAGTGCGTGTGACTGCGCATGTGAGACCTACCCCGAATGTCGCCCGGCAGCCACAGCGTTCCCCCGGCCTGCCCTTTCCTGGCGCGGCACTTGAACGGCAGTGCGTGTGAATGCGCATGTGAGACCTACCCCGCATTTCGCCCGGCAGCCACAGCGTTCCCCCCGCCGGCCCTTTCCTGTCGTGGCACTTGAACGGCAGTGCGTGTACTTGCGAGCCCTACCCCGCATTTCGCCCGGCAGCCAGAGCGTTCCCCCGGCCTGCCCTTTCCTGTCGTGGCACTTGAACGGCAGTGCGTGTGCTTGCGAGCCCTACCCCGCATTTCGCCCGGCAGCCAGAGCGTTCCCCCGGCCTGCCCTTTCCTAGCGCGGCACTTGAACGGCAGTGCGTGTGAATGCGCATGTGAGACCTACCCCGCATTTCGCCCGGCAGCCAGAGCGTTCCCCCGGCCTGCCCTTTCCTGTCGTGGCACTTGAACGGCAGTGCGTGTGCTTGCGAGCCCTACGCCGAATGTCGCCCGGCAGCCAGAGCGTTCACCCGGCCTGCCCTTTCCTAGCGCGGCACTTGAACGGCAGTGCGTGTGCTTGTACCCCTACCCCGCATTTCGCCCGGCAGCCACAGCGTTCACCCGGCCTGCCCTTTCCTGGCGCGGCACTTGAACGGCAGTGCGTGTGAATGCGCATGTGAGACCTACCTCGCATTTCGCCCGGCAGCCAGAGCGTTCCCCCCGCCGGCCCTTTCCTGTCGTGGCACTTGAACGGCAGTGCGTGTGCTTGCGAGCCCTACCCCGCATTTCGCCCGGCAGCCAGAGCGTTCCCCCGGCCTGCCCTTTCCTGTCGTGGCACTTGAACGGCAGTGCGTGTGCTTGCGAGCCCTACCCCAGATTTCGCCCGGCAGCCACAGCGTTCACCCGGCCTGCCCTTTCCTAGCGCGGCACTTGAACGGCAGTACGTGTGAATGCGCATGTGAGCCCTACCCCGCATTTCGCCCGGCAGCCACAGCGTTCCCCCCGCCGGCCCCTTCCTGGCGTGGCACTTGAACGGCAGTACGTGTGCTTGCGAGCCCTACCCCGCATTTCGCCCGGCAGCCACAGCGTTCCCCCCGCCGGCCCCTTCCTGGCGCGGCACTTGATCGGCAGTGCGTGTGAATGCGCATGTGAGACCTACCCCGCATTTCGCCCGGCAGCCACAGCGTTCCCCCCGCCGGCCCCTTCCTGTCGTGGCACTTGAACGGCAGTGCGTGTGCTTGCGAGCCCTACCCCGCATTTCGCCCGGCAGCCAGAGCGTTCACCCGGCCTGCCCTTTCCTAGCGCGGCACTTGAACGGCAGTGCGTGTGACTGCGCATGTGAGACCTACCCCGCATTTCGCCCGGCAGCCAGAGCGTTCCCCCCGCCTGCCCTTTCCTGGCGCGGCACTTGAACGGCAGTGCGTGTGAATGCGAGCCCTACCCCGAATGTCGCCCGGCAGCCAGAGCGTTCCCCCCGCCTGCCCTTTCCTAGCGCGGCACTTGAACGGCAGTGCGTGTGACTGCGCATGTGAGACCTACCCCGCATTTCGCCCGGCAGCTCGAGCGTTCCCCCCGCCTGCCCTTTCCTGTCGTGGCACTTGAACGGCAGTGCGTGTGCTTGCGAGCCCTACCCCGCATTTCGCCCGGCAGCCACAGCGTTCCCCCCGGCCTGCCCTTTCCTAGCGCGGGCACTTGAACGGCAGTGCGTGTGACTGCGCATGTGAGACCTACCCCGAATGTCGCCCGGCAGCCAGAGCGTTCCCCCCGCCTGCCCTTTCCTGGCGCGGCACTGGAACGGCAGTGCGTGTGCTTGTACCCCTACCCCGCATTTCGCCCGGCAGCCAGAGCGTTCCCCCCGCCTGCCCTTTCCTGGCGCGGCACTTGAACGGCAGTACGTGTGAATGCGCATGTGAGACCTACCCCGCATTTCGCCCGGCAGCCAGAGCGTTCCCCCGGCCTGCCCTTTCCTGTCGTGGCACTTGAACGGCAGTGCGTGTGAATGCGCATGTGAGACCTACCCCGAATGTCGCCCGGCAGCCATAGCGTTCCCCCCGCCGGCCCTTTCCTAGCGCGGCACTTGAACGGCAGTGCGTGTGAATGCGCATGTGAGACCTACCCCGCATTTCGCCCGGCAGCCAGAGCGTTCCCCCGGCCTGCCCTTTCCTGTCGTGGCACTTGAACGGCAGTGCGTGTGCTTGCGAGCCCTACCCCAGATTTCGCCCGGCAGCCACAGCGTTCACCCGGCCTGCCCTTTCCTAGCGCGGCACTTGAACGGCAGTACGTGTGAATGCGCATGTGAGCCCTACCCCGCATTTCGCCCGGCAGCCACAGCGTTCCCCCCGCCGGCCCCTTCCTGGCGTGGCACTTGAACGGCAGTACGTGTGCTTGCGAGCCCTACCCCGAATGTCGCCCGGCAGCCACAGCGTTCCCCCGGCCTGCCCTTTCCTGGCGCGGCACTTGATCGGCAGTGCGTGTGAATGCGCATGTGAGACCTACCCCGCATTTCGCCCGGCAGCCACAGCGTTCCCCCCGCCGGCCCCTTCCTGTCGTGGCACTTGAACGGCAGTGCGTGTGCTTGCGAGCCCTACCCCGCATTTCGCCCGGCAGCCAGAGCGTTCACCCGGCCTGCCCTTTCCTAGCGCGGCACTTGAACGGCAGTGCGTGTGACTGCGCATGTGAGACCTACCCCGCATTTCGCCCGGCAGCCAGAGCGTTCCCCCCGCCTGCCCTTTCCTGGCGCGGCACTTGAACGGCAGTGCGTGTGAATGCGAGCCCTACCCCGAATGTCGCCCGGCAGCCAGAGCGTTCCCCCCGCCTGCCCTTTCCTAGCGCGGCACTTGAACGGCAGTGCGTGTGACTGCGCATGTGAGACCTACCCCGCATTTCGCCCGGCAGCTCGAGCGTTCCCCCCGCCTGCCCTTTCCTGTCGTGGCACTTGAACGGCAGTGCGTGTGCTTGCGAGCCCTACCCCGCATTTCGCCCGGCAGCCACAGCGTTCCCCCGGCCTGCCCTTTCCTAGCGCGGCACTTGAACGGCAGTGCGTGTGACTGCGCATGTGAGACCTACCCCGAATGTCGCCCGGCAGCCAGAGCGTTCCCCCCGCCTGCCCTTTCCTGGCGCGGCACTGGAACGGCAGTGCGTGTGCTTGTACCCCTACCCCGCATTTCGCCCGGCAGCCAGAGCGTTCCCCCCGCCTGCCCTTTCCTGGCGCGGCACTTGAACGGCAGTACGTGTGAATGCGCATGTGAGACCTACCCCGCATTTCGCCCGGCAAGCCAGAGCGTTCCCCCGGCCTGCCCTTTCCTGTCGTGGCACTTGAACGGCAGTGCGTGTGAATGCGCATGTGAGACCTACCCCGAATGTCGCCCGGCAGCCATAGCGTTCCCCCCGCCGGCCCTTTCCTGTCGTGGCACTTGAACGGCAGTGCGTGTGCTTGCGAGCCCTACCCCGCATTTCGCCCGGCAGCCAGAGCGTTCCCCCGGCCTGCCCTTTCCTGTCGTGGCACTGGAACGGCAGTGCGTGTGCTTGCGAGCCCTACCCCAGATTTCGCCCGGCAGCCACAGCGTTCCCCCGGCCTGCCCTTTCCTAGCGCGGCACTTGACGGCAGTACGTGTGAATGCGCATGTGAGACCTACCCCGCATTTCGCCCGGCAGCCACAGCGTTCCCCCCGCCGGCCCCTTCCTGTCGTGGCACTTGAACGGCAGTGCGTGTGCTTGCGAGCCCTACCCCGCATTTCGCCCGGCAGCCAGAGCGTTCACCCGGCCTGCCCTTTCCTAGCGCGGCACTTGAACGGCAGTGCGTGTGACTGCGCATGTGAGACCTACCCCGCATTTCGCCCGGCAGCCAGAGCGTTCCCCCCGCCTGCCCTTTCCTGGCGCGGCACTTGAACGGCAGTGCGTGTGAATGCGAGCCCTACCCCGAATGTCGCCCGGCAGCCAGAGCGTTCCCCCCGCCTGCCCTTTCCTAGCGCGGCACTTGAACGGCAGTGCGTGTGACTGCGCATGTGAGACCTACCCCGCATTTCGCCCGGCAGCTCGAGCGTTCCCCCCCGCCTGCCCTTTCCTGTCGTGGCACTTGAACGGCAGTGCGTGTGCTTGCGAGCCCTACCCCGCATTTCGCCCGGCAGCCACAGCGTTCCCCCGGCCTGCCCTTTCCTAGCGCGGCACTTGAACGGCAGTGCGTGTGACTGCGCATGTGAGACCTACCCCGAATGTCGCCCGGCAGCCAGAGCGTTCCCCCCGCCTGCCCTTTCCTGGCGCGGCACTGGAACGGCAGTGCGTGTGCTTGTACCCCTACCCCGCATTTCGCCCGGCAGCCAGAGCGTTCCCCCCGCCTGCCCTTTCCTGGCGCGGCACTTGAACGGCAGTACGTGTGAATGCGCATGTGAGACCTACCCCGTATTTCGCCCGGCAGCCAGAGCGTTCCCCCGGCCTGCCCTTTCCTGTCGTGGCACTTGAACGGCAGTGCGTGTGCTTGCGAGCCCTACGCCGAATGTCGCCCGGCAGCCAGAGCGTTCCCCCGGCCTGCCCTTTCCTAGCGCGGCACTTGAACGGCAGTGCGTGTGAATGCGCATGTGAGCCCTACCCCGCATTTCGCCCGGCAGCCAGAGCGTTCCCCCGGCCTGCCCTTTCCTGTCGTGGCACTTGAACGGCAGTGCGTGTGCTTGCGAGCCCTACCCCGCATTTCGCCCGGCAGCCAGAGCGTTCACCCGGCCTGCCCTTTCCTAGCGTGGCACTTGAACGGCAGTGCGTGTGCTTGTACCCCTACCCCGAATGTCGCCCGGCAGCCAGAGCGTTCCCCCCGCCGGCCCTTTCCTGTCGTGGCACTTGAACGGCAGTGCTTGTGCTTGCGAGCCCTACCCCGCATTTCGCCCGGCAGCCAGAGCGTTCCCCCGGCCTGCCCTTTCCTAGCGCGGCACTTGAACGGCAGTGCGTGTGAATGCGCATGTGAGACCTACCCCGCATTTCGCCCGGCAGCCAGAGCGTTCCCCCGGCCTGCCCTTTCCTGTCGTGGCACTTGAACGGCAGTGCGTGTGCTTGCGAGCCCTACCCCGCATTTCGCCCGGCAGCCACAGCGTTCACCCGGCCTGCCCTTTCCTGGCGCGGCACTTGAACGGCAGTGCATGTGCTTGTACCCCTACCCCGCATTTCGCCCGGCAGCCAGAGCGTTCCCCCGGCCTGCCCTTTCCTGTCGTGGCACTTGAACGGCAGTGCGTGTGAATGCGCATGTGAGACCTACCCCGAATGTCGCCCGGCAGCCATAGCGTTCCCCCCGCCGGCCCTTTCCTGTCGTGGCACTTGAACGGCAGTGCGTGTACTTGCGAGCCCTACCCCGCATTTCGCCCGGCAGCCAGAGCGTTCCCCCGGCCTGCCCTTTCCTGTCGTGGCACTTGAACGGCAGTGCGTGTGCTTGCGAGCCCTACCCCGCATTTCGCCCGGCAGCCACAGCGTTCACCCGGCCTGCCCTTTCCTAGCGCGGCACTTGAACGGCAGTGCGTGTGCTTGTACCCCTACCCCGCATTTCGCCCGGCAGCCACAGCGTTCCCCCGGCCTGCCCTTTCATGGCGCGGCACTTGAACGGCAGTGCGTGTGAATGCGCATGTGAGACCTACCCCGCATTTCGCCCGGCAGCCACAGCGTTCCCCCCGCCGGCCCCTTCCTGTCGTGGCACTTGAACGGCAGTGCGTGTGCTTGCGAGCCCTACCCCGCATTTCGCCCGGCAGCCAGAGCGTTCACCCGGCCTGCCCTTTCCTAGCGCGGCACTTGAACGGCAGTGCGTGTGAATGCGCATGTGAGACCTACCCCGCATGTCGCCCGGCAGCCAGAGCGTTCCCCCGGCTTGCCCTTTCCTAGCACGGCACTTGAACGGCAGTGCGTGTGACTGCGCATGTGAGACCTACCCCGAATGTCGCCCGGCAGCCACAGCGTTCCCCCGGCCTGCCCTTTCCTGGCGCGGCACTTGAACGGCAGTGCGTGTGAATGCGCATGTGAGACCTACCCCGCATTTCGCCCGGCAGCCACAGCGTTCCCCCGGCCTGCCCTTTCCTGGCGCGGCACTTGAACGGCAGTGCGTGTGAATGCGCATGTGAGACCTACCCCGCATTTCGCCCGGCAGCCACAGCGTTCCCCCGGCCTGCCCTTTCCTGGCGCGGCACTGGAACGGCAGTGCGTGTGAATGCGCATGTGAGACCTACCCCGCATTTCGCCCGGCAGCCAGAGCGTTCCCCCGGCTTGCCCTTTCCTGGCGCGGCACTTGAACGGCAGTGCGTGTGACTGCGCATGTGAGACCTACCCCGAATGTCGCCCGGCAGCCACAGCGTTCCCCCGGCCTGCCCTTTCCTGGCGCGGCATTTGAACGGCAGTGCGTGTGACTGCGCATGTGAGACCTACCCCGCATTTCGCCCGGCAGCCACAGCGTTCCCCCGGCCTGCCCTTTCCTAGCGCGGCACTTGAACGGCAGTGCGTGTGCTTGCGAGCCCTACGCCGAATGTCGCCCGGCAGCCAGAGCGTTCCCCCCGCCTGCCCTTTCCTAGCGCGGCACTTGAACGGCAGTGCGTGTGACTGCGCATGTGAGACCTACCCCGCATTTCGCCCGGCAGCCACAGCGTTCCCCCGGCCTGCCCTTTCCTGTCGTGGCACTTGAACGGCAGTGCGTGTGCTTGCGAGCCCTACCCCGCATTTCGCCCGGCAGCCACAGCGTTCCCCCGGCCTGCCCTTTCCTAGCGCGGCACTTGAACGGCAGTGCGTGTGACTGCGCATGTGAGACCTACCCCGAATGTCGCCCGGCAGCCAGAGCGTTCCCCCCGCCTGCCCTTTCCTGGCGCGGCACTGGAACGGCAGTGCGCGTGTGCATGTGAGCCCTACCCCGCGTTTCGCCCGGAAGCCAGAGCGTTCCCCCGGCCTGCCCTTTCCTGGCGCGGCACTTGAACGGCAGTGCGTGTGAATGCGCATGTGAGACCTACCCCGTATTTCGCCCGGCAGCCAGAGCGTTCCCCCGGCCTGCCCTTTCCTGTCGTGGCACTTGAACGGCAGTGCGTGTGAATGCGCATGTGAGACCTACCCCGAATGTCGCCCGGCAGCCATAGCGTTCCCCCCGCCGGCCCCTTCCTGTCGTGGCACTTGAACGGCAGTGCGTGTGCTTGCGAGCCCTACGCCGAATGTCGCCCGGCAGCCAGAGCGTTCCCCCCGCCTGCCCTTTCCTGTCGTGGCACTGGAACGGCAGTGCGTGTGAATGCGCATGTGAGCCCTACCCCGCATTTCGCCCGGCAGCCAGAGCGTTCCCCCCGCCGGCCCTTTCCTGTCGTGGCACTTGAACGGCAGTGCGTGTGCTTGCGAGCCCTACCCCGCATTTCGCCCGGCAGCCAGAGCGTTCACCCGGCCTGCCCTTTCCTAGCGTGGCACTTGAACGGCAGTGCGTGTGCTTGTACCCCTACCCCGCATTTCGCCCGGCAGCCACAGCGTTCCCCCCGCCGGCCCCTTCCTGGCGTGGCACTTGAACGGCAGTACGTGTGAATGCGCATGTGAGCCCTACCCCGCATTTCGCCCGGCAGCCACAGCGTTCCCCCCGCCGGCCCCTTCCTGGCGTGGCACTTGAACGGCAGTGCGTGTGCTTGCGAGCCCTACGCCGAATGTCGCCCGGCAGCCACAGCGTTCACCCGGCCTGCCCTTTCCTAGCGCGGCACTTGAACGGCAGTACGTGTGAATGCGCATGTGAGCCCTACCCCGCATTTCGCCCGGCAGCCAGAGCGTTCCCCCGGCCTGCCCTTTCCTGTCGTGGCACTTGAACGGCAGTGCGTGTGCTTGCGAGCCCTACCCCGCATTTCGCCCGGCAGCCACAGCGTTCACCCGGCCTGCCCTTTCCTGGCGCGGCACTTGAACGGCAGTGCATGTGCTTGTACCCCTACCCCGAATGTCGCCCGGCAGCCACAGCGTTCCCCCGGCCTGCCCTTTCCTGGCGCGGCACTTGAACGGCAGTGCGTCTGAATGCGCATGTGAGACCTACCTCGCATTTCGCCCGGCAGCCAGAGCGTTCCCCCCGCCGGCCCTTTCCTGTCGTGGCACTTGAACGGCAGTGCGTGTAGTTGCGAGCCCTACCCCGCATTTCGCCCGGCAGCCAGAGCGTTCCCCCGGCCTGCCCTTTCCTGTCGTGGCACTTGAACGGCAGTGCGTGTGCTTGCGAGCCCTACCCCGCATTTCGCCCGGCAGCCACAGCGTTCACCCGGCCTGCCCTTTTCTAGCGCGGCACTTGAACGGCAGTGCGTGTGCTTGTACCCCTACCCCGCATTTCGCCCGGCAGCCACAGCGTTCCCCCGGCCTGCCCTTTCCTGGCGCGGCACTTGAACGGCAGTGCGTGTGAATGCGCATGTGATACCTACCCCGAATGTCGCCCGGCAGCCAGAGCGTTCCCCCCGCCTGCCCTTTCCTGGCGCGGCACTGGAACGGCAGTGCGTGTGTGCATGTGAGACCTACCCCGCATTTCGCCCGGCAGCCACAGCGTTCCCCCGGCCTGCCCTTTCCTGGCGCGGCACTGGAACGGCAGTGCGTGTGAATGCGCATGTGAGACCTACCCCGAATGTCGCCCGGCAGCCACAGCGTTCCCCCGGCCTGCCCTTTCCTGGCGCGGCATTTGAACGGCAGTGCGTGTGACTGCGCATGTGAGACCTACCCCGCATTTCGCCCGGCAGCCACAGCGTTCCCCCGGCCTGCCCTTTCCTAGCGCGGCACTTGAACGGCAGTGCGTCTGAATGCGCATGTGAGACCTATCCCGCATTTCGCCCGGCAGCCAGAGCGTTCCCCCCGCCGGCCCTTTCCTGTCGTGGCACTTGAACGGCAGTGCGTGTGCTTGCGAGCCCTACGCCGAATGTCGCCCGGCAGCCAGAGCGTTCCCCCGGCCTGCCCTTTCCTGGCGCGGCACTTGAACGGCAGTGCGTGTGAATGCGCATGTGAGACCTACCCCGAATGTCGCCCGGCAGCCACAGCGTTCCCCCGGCCTGCCCTTTCCTAGCGCGGCACTTGAACGGCAGTGCGTGTGAATGCGCATGTGAGACCTACCCCGCATTTCGCCCGGCAGCCACAGCGTTCCCCCGGCCTGCCCTTTCCTGGCGCGGCACTTGAACGGCAGTGCGTGTGAATGCGCATGTGAGACCTACCCCGCATTTCGCCCGGCAGCCAGAGCGTTCCCCCCGCCGGCCCTTTCCTGTCGTGGCACTTGAACGGCAGTGCGTGTGCTTGCGAGCCCTACGCCGAATGTCGCCCGGCAGCCAGAGCGTTCCCCCGGCCTGCCCTTTCCTGGCGCGGCACTTGAACGGCAGTGCGTGTGAATGCGCATGTGAGACCTACCCCGAATGTCGCCCGGCAGCCAGAGCGTTCCCCCCGCCGGCCCTTTCCTGTCGTGGCACTTGAACGGCAGTGCGTGTGCTTGCGAGCCCTACGCCGAATGTCGCCCGGCAGCCAATGCATTCACCCGGCCTGCCCTTTCCTAGCGCGGCACTTGAACGGCAGTGCGTGTGCTTGTACCCCTAACCCGCATTTCGCCCGGCAGCCAGAGCGTTCCCCCGGCCTGCCCTTTCCTGGCGCGGCACTTGAACGGCAGTGCGTGTGAATGCGCATGTGAGACCTACCTCGCATTTCGCCCGGCAGCCAGAGCGTTCCCCCCGCCGGCCCTTTCCTGTCGTGGCACTTGAACGGCAGTGTGTGTGCTTGCGAGCCCTACCCCGCATTTCGCCCGGCAGCCAGAGCGTTCCCCCGGCCTGCCCTTTCCTGGCGCGGCACTTGAACGGCAGTGCGTGTGAATGCGCATGTGAGCCCTACCCCGCATTTCGCCCGGCAGCCAGAGCGTTCCCCCCGCCTGCCCTTTCCTGTCGTGGCACTGGAACGGCAGTGCGTGTGCTTGCGAGCCCTACCCCGCATTTCGCCCGGCAGCCACAGCGTTCACCCGGCCTGCCCTTTCCTAGCGCGGCACTTGAACGGCAGTGCGTGTGCTTGCGAGCCCTACCCCGCATTTCGCCCGGCAGCCAGAGCGTTCCCCCGGCCTGCCCTTTCCTGGCGCGGCACTTGAACGGCAGTGCGTGTGCTTGTACCCCTACCCCGCATTTCGCCCGGCAGCCAGAGCGTTCCCCCGGCCTGCCCTTTCCTGGCGCGGCACTTGAACGGCAGTGCGTGTGAATGCGCATGTGAGCCCTACCCCGCATTTCGCCCGGCAGCCAGAGCGTTCCCCCCGCCTGCCCTTTCCTGTCGTGGCACTGGAACGGCAGTGCGTGTGCTTGCGAGCCCTACCCCGCATTTCGCCCGGCAGCCAGAGCGTTCACCCGGCCTGCCCTTTCCTAGCGCGGCACTTGAACGGCAGTGCGTGTGCTTGTACCCCTACCCCGCATTTCGCCCGGCAGCCAGAGCGTTCCCCCGGCCTGCCCTTTCCTGGCGCGGCACTTGAACGGCAGTGCGTGTGAATGCGCATGTGAGACCTACCTCGCATTTCGCCCGGCAGCCAGAGCGTTCCCCCCGCCGGCCCTTTCCTGTCGTGCATGTCGCGCATGTCAGGCGCGCCGAAGGGCGAGCCGGGCGCGTCGGGAATCGGTTGCCACGCCCCTTCCCCTCCCGCACCCGCACCCCCCCGTCCCCCCCCCCCACCTCCCCTGCCCCACCCCCACCCCTCGCCCGCCCCCAGGGTTTATTGTGCACGCCGCCGCTGTGCACGAACGAGGAGCCCACGTTCATCTATGCTTCAAGACCTATCCAGGCGCGCCGAAGGGCGAGCCGGGCGCGTCGGGAATCGGTTGCCACGCCCCTTCCCCTCCCGCACCCGCACCCCCCCATCCCCCCCCCCCCACCTCCCCTGCCCCACCCCCACCCCTCGCCCGCCCCCAGGGTTTATTGTGCACGCCGCCGCTGTGCACGAACGAGGAGCCCACGTTCATCTATGCTTCAAGACCTATCCAGGCGCGCCGAAGGGCGAGCCGGGCGCGTCGGGAATCGGTTGCCACGCCCCTTCCCCTCCCGCACCCGCACCCCCCCCGTCCCCCCCCCCCACCTCCCCTGCCCCACCCCCACCCCTCGCCCGCCCCCAGGGTTTATTGTGCACGCCGCCGCTGTGCACGAACGAGGAGCCCACGTTCATCTATGCTTCAAGACCTATCCAGGCGCGCCGAAGGGCGAGCCGGGCGCGTCGGGAATCGGTTGCCACGCCCCTTCCCCTCCCGCACCCGCACCCCCCCCGTCCCCCCCCACCTCCCCTGCCCCACCCCCACCCCTCGCCCGCCCCCAGGGTTTATTGTGCACGCCGCCGCTGTGCACGAACGAGGAGCCCACGTTCATCTATGCTTCAAGACCTATCCAGGCGCGCCGAAGGGCGAGCCGGGCGCGTCGGGAATCGGTTGCCACGCCCCTTCCCCTCCCGCACCCGCACCCCCCCCGTCCCCCCCCCCCCACCTCCCCTGCCCCACCCCCACCCCTCGCCCGCCCCCAGGGTTTATTGTGCACGCCGCCGCTGTGCACGAACGAGGAGCCCACGTTCATCTATGCTTCAAGACCTATCCAGGCGCGCCGAAGGGCGAGCCGGGCGCGTCGGGAATCGGTTGCCACGCCCCTTCCCCTCCCGCACCCGCACCCCCCCGTCCCCCCCCCACCTCCCCTGCCCCACCCCCACCCCTCGCCCGCCCCCAGGGTTTATTGTGCACGCCGCCGCTGTGCACGAACGAGGAGCCCACGTTCATCTATGCTTCAAGACCTATCCAGGCGCGCCGAAGGGCGAGCCGGGCGCGTCGGGAATCGGTTGCCACGCCCCTTCCCCTCCCGCACCCGCACCCCCCCGTCCCCCCCCCCCACCTCCCCTGCCCCACCCCCACCCCTCGCCCGCCCCCAGGGTTTATTGTGCACGCCGCCGCTGTGCACGAACGAGGAGCCCACGTTCATCTATGCTTCAAGACCTATCCAGGCGCGCCGAAGGGCGAGCCGGGCGCGTCGGGAATCGGTTGCCACGCCCCTTCCCCTCCCGCACCCGCACCCCCCCCCCCCCCCCCCCCCCCCCACCTCCCCTGCCCCACCCCCACCCCTCGCCCGCCCCCAGGGTTTATTGTGCACGCCGCCGCTGTGCACGAACGAGGAGCCCACGTTCATCTATGCTTCAAGACCTATCCAGGCGCGCCGAAGGGCGAGCCGGGCGCGTCGGGAATCGGTTGCCACGCCCCTTCCCCTCCCGCACCCGCACCCCCCCCGTCCCCCCCCACACCTCCCCTGCCCCACCCCCACCCCTCGCCCGCCCCCAGGGTTTATTGTGCACGCCGCCGCTGTGCACGAACGAGGAGCCCACGTTCATCTATGCTTCAAGACCTATCCAGGCGCGCCGAAGGGCGAGCCGGGCGCGTCGGGAATCGGTTGCCATGCCCCTTCCCCTCCCGCACCCGCACCCCCCCCGTCCTCCCCCACCTCCCCTGCCCCACCCCCACCCCCGTTCAAGTGCCGCGCCAGGAAAGGGCAGGCCGGGGGAACGCTCTGGCTGCCGGGCGAAATGCGGGGTAGGGCTCGCAAGCACACGCACTGCCGTTCAAGTGCCGCAGCAGGAAAGGGCATGCCGGGGGAACGCTCTGGCTGCCGGGCGAAATGCGGGGTAGGGCTCGCATTCACACGCACTGCCGTTCAAGTGCCGCGCCAGGAAAGGGCAGGCCGGGGGAACGCTCTGGCTGCCGGGCGAAATGCGGGGTAGGGCTCGCATGCACACGCACTGCCGTTCAAGTGCCGCAGCAGGAAAGGACATGCCGTGGAACGCTCTGGCTGCCGGGCGAAATGCGGGGTAGGGCTCGCATGCACACGCACTGCCGTTCAAGTGCCGCAGCAGGAAAGGGCAGGCCGGGGGAACGCTCTGGCTGCCGGGCGAAATGCGGGGTAGGGCTCGCAAGCACACGCACTGCCGTTCAAGTGCCGCGCCAGGAAAGGGCATGCCGTGGAACGCTCTGGCTGCCTGGCGAAATGCGGGGTAGGGCTCGCATGCACACGCACTGCCGTTCAAGTGCCGCAGCAGGAAAGGGCAGGCCGGGGGAACGCTCTGGCTGCCGGGCGAAATGCGGGGTAGGGCCAAGTGCCGCGCCAGGAAAGGGCAGGCCGGGGGAACGCTCTGGCTGCCGGGCGAAATGCGGGGTAGGGCCAAGTGCCGCAGCAGGAAAGGGCAGGCCGGGGGAACGCTCTGGCTGCCGGGCGAAATGCGGGGTAGGGCTCGCAAGCACACGCACTGCCGTTCAAGTGCCGCGCCAGGAAAGGGCATGCCGGATGAACGCTGTGGCTGCCGGGCGAAATGCGGGGTAGGGCTCGCAAGCACACGCACTGCCGTTCAAGTGCCGCAGCAGGAAAGGGCAGGCCGGGGGAACGCTCTGGCTGCCGGGCGAAATGCGGGGTAGGGCTCGCATGCACACGCACTGCCGTTCAAGTGCCGCAGCAGGAAAGGGCATGCCGTGGAACGCTCTGGCTGCCGGGCGAAATGCGGGGTAGGGCTCGCATGCACACGCACTGCCGTTCAAGTGCCGCAGCAGGAAAGGGCAGGCCGGGGGAACGCTCTGGCTGCCGGGCGAAATGCGGGGTAGGGCCAAGTGCCGCGCCAGGAAAGGGCAGGCCGGGGGAACGCTCTGGCTGCCGGGCGAAATGCGGGGTAGGGCCAAGTGCCGCAGCAGGAAAGGGCAGGCCGGGGGAACGCTCTGGCTGCCGGGCGAAATGCGGGGTAGGGCTCGCATGCACACGCACTGCCGTTCAAGTGCCGCAGCAGGAAAGGGCAGGCCGGGGGAACGCTCTGGCTGCCGGGCGAAATGCGGGGTAGGGCTCGCAAGCACACGCACTGCCGTTCAAGTGCCGCGCCAGGAAAGGGCATGCCGTGGAACGCTCTGGCTGCCGGGCGAAATGCGGGGTAGGGCTCGCATGCACACGCACTGCCGTTCAAGTGCCGCAGCAGGAAAGGGCATGCCGTGGAACGCTCTCGCTGCCGGGCGAAATGCGGGGTAGGGCTCGCATGCACACGCACTGCCGTTCAAGTGCCGCAGCAGGAAAGGGCAGGCCGGGGGAACGC
Source organism: Chlamydomonas incerta (assembly GCA_016834605.1). NCBI lineage: Eukaryota > Viridiplantae > Chlorophyta > Chlorophyceae > Chlamydomonadales > Chlamydomonadaceae > Chlamydomonas > Chlamydomonas incerta. Next base: position 28,004 of record JAEHOC010000154.1, on the reverse strand, counting down.
TCTGGCTGCCGGGCGAAATGCGGGGTAGGGCTCGCAAGCACACGCACTGCCGTTCAAGTGCCGCGCCAGGAAAGGGCATGCCGTGGAACGCTCTGGCTGCCTGGCGAAATGCGGGGTAGGGCTCGCATGCACACGCACTGCCGTTCAAGTGCCGCAGCAGGAAAGGGCAGGCCGGGGGAACGCTCTGGCTGCCGGGCGAAATGCGGGGTACGGCTCGCATGCACACGCACTGCCGTTCAAGTGCCGCAGCAGGAAAATGGCAAGCCGGGGGAACGCTCTGGCTGCCGGGCGAAATGCAGGGTACGGCTCGCATGCAGACGCACTGCCGTTCAATTGTTGCGCCAGGAAAGGGCAGGCCGGGGGAACGCTCTGGCTGCCGGGCGAAATGCGGGGTACGGCTCGCGTGCACACGCACTGCCGTTCAAGTACCGCAGCAGGAAAATGGCAGGCCGGGGGAACGCTCTGGCTGCCTGGCGAAATGCGGGGTACGGCTCGCGTGCACACGCACTGCCGTTCACGCCCCGCGCCAGAAATTGGCAGGCCGGGGGAACTCTTTGGCTGCCGGGCTAAATGCGGGGTAGGGCCAAGTGCCGCGCCAGGAAAGGGCAGGCGGGGGGAACGCTCTGGCTGCCGGGCTAAATGCGGGGTAGGGCCAAGTGCCGCGCCAGGAAAGGGCATGCCGGGGGAACGCTCTGGCTGCCGGGCGAAATGCGGGGTAGGGCTCGCAAGCACACGCACTGCCGTTCAATTGCTGCGCCAGGAAAGGGCAGGCCGGGGGAACGCTCTGGCTGCCGGGCGAAATGCGGGGTAGGGCTCGCAAGCACACGCACTGCCGTTCAAGTGCCGCAGCAGGAAAATGGCAGGCCGGGGGAACGCTCTGGCTGCCTGGCGAAATGCGGGGTACGGCTCGCGTGCACACGCACTGCCGTTCACGCACCGCGCCAGAAATTGGCAGGCCGGGGGAACGCTCTGGCTGCCGGGCTAAATGCGGGGTAGGGCCAAGTGCCGCGCCAGGAAAGGGCAGGCGGGGGGAACGCTCTGGCTGCCGGGCTAAATGCGGGGTAGGGCCAAGTGCCGCGCCAGGAAAGGGCATGCCGGGGGAACGCTCTGGCTGCCGGGCGAAATGCGGGGTAGGGCTCGCAAGCACACGCACGGCCGTTCAATTGCTGCGCCAGGAAAGGGCAGGCCGGGGGAACGCTCTGGCTGCCGGGCGAAATGCGGGGTACGGCTCGCGTGCACACGCACTGCAGTTCAAGTGCCGCAGCAGGAAAATGGCAAGCCGGGGGAACGCTCTGGCTGCCGGGCGAAATGCAGGGTACGGCTCGCGTGCACACGCACTGCCGTTCACGCCCCGCGCCAGAAAAGGGCAGGACGGGGGAACGCTCTGGCTGCCGGGCTAAATGCGGGGTAGGGCCAAGTGCCGCACCAGGAAAGGGCAGGCCGGGGGAACGCTCTGGCTGCCGGGCGAAATGCGGGGTAGGGCTCGCATGCACACGCACTGCCGTTCAAGTGCCGCAGCAGGAAAGGGCATGCCGTGGAACGCTCTGGCTGCCGGGCGAAATGCGGGGTACGGCTCGCGTGCACACGCACTGCCGTTCAAGTGCCGCAGCAGGAAAGGGCAGGCCGGGGGAACGCTCTGGCTGCCGGGCGAAATGCAGGGTACGGCTCGCGTGCACACGCACTGCCGTTCACGCCCCGCGCCAGAAATTGGCAGGCCGGGGGAACGCTCTGGCTGCCGGGCGAAATGCGGGGTAGGGCCAAGTGCCGCGCCAGGAAAGGGCATTTCGCCCGGCAGCCAGAGCGTTCACCCGGCCTGCCCTTTCCTAGCGCGGCACTTGAACGGCAGTGCGTGTGCTTGTACCCCTACCCCGCATTTCGCCCGGCAGCCAGAGCGTTCCCCCGGCCTGCCCTTTCCTGGCGCGGCACTTGAACGGCAGTGCGTGTAAATGCGCATGTGAGACCTACCTCGCATTTCGCCCGGCAGCCAGAGCGTTCCCCCCGCCTGCCCTTTGCTGTCGTGGCACTTGAACGGCAGTGCGTGAGCTTCCGAGCCCTACCCCGCATTTCGCCCGGCAGCCAGAGCGTTCACCCGGCCTGCCCTTTCCTGGCGCGGCACTTGAACGGCAGTACGTGTGAATGCGCATGTGAGCCCTACCCCGCATTTCGCCCGGCAGCCAGAGCGTTCCCCCCGCCGGCCCCTTCCTGGCGTGGCACTTGAACAAACAATCAACTATATCAACCTTTGAATACCGCTATGCCACACCTTTGACCTAACTCCGCCGACATGTAGATAACCTAGCCCCAACCGATTGCAAAACAAGCCATGAACAGCCAATTTACCCAAGATGCGGTTGAAATACTGCGGGGTGACTTGTTTGCCCTGCGCGGCGACATTTTCACGAAACTCGAAGACAGCACCGCACCTCTGAACAAGAAGATCACCGCGCACGACCAGCGCCTGACACATCTGGAGACAAGACTTTCTAAAATACAGGCAGAAGCAGAGCAGGCCCGGGCCCGCACGCATGAGCGTGTTAGCAGTAATGGGTTCTACTTCGAGGACAAACTAGCAATTAAGGGCAACATTTCGAACGATTCACATCTGATCAGCGATGCAATTAGCAAGGCGGTCACTAAGCAGTACAAGGGCAGGTTCTACCTCCCCAAACTGCCGGTCACTGGCAGCGACCACCCACAGTCGCGCGTGCTGTGCCTCCACCTGGGCGGCTACTCAGACCTCCGCCTGCGGCTGCTCACAGCCAAGCAAGCGATGCGCGAGTCAGGCTCAGACATCAGGCTTGATGACTACTTGACAAACGCAGGCAGGGCGGAGCGCGGCAGACTGCAGGCCACACACGACAGCCTACATCAGGAGGGCATGCGCCCCGAATGGAGGCTGGGCGCTGAGCTGTGGTGGCGACCCGACCGTGACCAGCCGGCTAAGCCATACAGCGGCTACGCGGGCGACTCGGACATGGAGGTAGACACGGGGGCGGCACAGGCCGCGGGAAGTCCGGGAGGAGCAACTAATGGGGGCGCTGGTCAGGGCCGCCAGGCCCAGGCAGCACCGCCGCCGCCCCCTCCGCCGCCACGGCCCCCGCAGTCGGCCTACGGACACACACAGGCGGCTTACGGGCACCAGCAGTCGGCCTACGGGCCCCCCGCGCCCCCGCAGTCGGCTTACGGGCCCCCGCAGTCAGCCTACGGGCACCAGCAGTCGGTCTACGGGCCCCCCGGGGCCCCGCAGTCGGCCTACGGGCACCAGCAGTCGGTCTACGGACCCCAGCAGACGGCCTACGGGCCGCCCTATGCACCGCCGCCGCCCCAGCAGCAGCCGCAGCAGCAGCAGCAGCAGCAGCAGGGGATGACAGTGCAGACACCGCCGCCACCACCGCCGCCGCAACAGCACATGGGTCACGGGCTCATGCCGCAATTCCACGGGGGCTTCCCCGGGCACATGCCCATGTACGCACATGTGCAGCCCCAGCAGCCGTACATGCAACAGCCCGCCCCGCACGCGCAAGGATTCCCATTCGGACAGCCTACGGCGCAGACGCAGGTGACCTGGGCACACGTCGCCGCGGCATCGCCGCAGCAACAGTCCCAGGGATTCCCGCAGCCGAAGTTTACACCGGCGGCGGCACAGCCTGTAGGGGAAAAGCGGGCGGTTCGCTTCACGCCGCAAAGCGCAGAGCTGTCGCGGCGGGGCAAGCCCAGCAAGGCGAGCGAAGCCACCACAGCACCGGAGGTCCTCGCGGCTAGCTGGCCACACACGGGGAGCCGCTGCGCGCACGAGACCCCAGGCAGCGCCAGGTAAAGGCCAGCGGTAAGGTGGTGGAGGCGGGCGGTGCCACGGCCCCAAGCCGCAGCGCCGCGCCCGCGGGCAGCAGCGCCGCGCCAGCGGGCAGCAGCGCCGCGCCCGCGGGCAGCAGCGTCGCGCCCGCGGGCAGCAGCGTCGCGCCCGCGGGCAGCAGCGTCATGCCCGCGGGCAGCAGCGCCGCGCCCGCGGGCAGCAGCGTCGCGCCCGTGGGCAGCAGCGCCGCGCCAGCGGGCAGCAGCGCCGCGCCAGCAGGCAGCAACCCCCACGCTGCTACGGAGGACGTGGTGATGGAGTCGCCGGCTCGCACAGCCGCCGATGCGCGCGGCCACACTACTGTTCTCTGTGACCAGTACGGCAACCGCGTCGATGAGGAGGGCTTCACGCCGTGTAAGGCCAAAGGCGGACGCGGGCGCGAGGGAGCAGGAGGGCATCAGGCCGGCGGAAACGGAGGACGAGGTGGGGGGCGCAGTGGCCGCGGGGGTGGGAGTGCTGGCGGCAGAAGCCACTTGCCAAGCCGCGGAGGTCACAGCGGCGGCGGCCACAACCAGCAGCACAATGCGTACGACGCCTTGGGGACCACAGGCGAGACTGATTCATAGGGAGGCGGGGGCCGGGGTGGCATCAGCATTTTCGCATGGAATGCCCATGGGCTGGTCACCGCTGGGGCATGCAAGCTGCACGACCGCGGGATAGGCACTGTTGCACGTTCACACGACATTATCATTATTTCGGAAGCGCACCTCACGAACTGGGTACCGGACCAATCAATCGAGCTAGACGGTTACACAGTTGTCCGTGCACATAGGTCCCAGGAGGCCACGCGGTCAGATTTTGGAGGCGTTGCTGTGTATGTACGGGAGTGCCTAGCGGGCGGCGTTTCGCATGTCAAGACGGACATCCATCTCACGGGGTGCGAAATTGTGTGGATGCGTATCAAATCAAATGAAGGTTGCAGTGTGTTGTTAGCTTGTTGTTACCTAGCGCCAGAAACCTCGCGGGTTTACAGGGAGGGCGGAAAGACGCGGACAGGGAAGCCACGGCCGAGTCTGTATTCAGCAGACTACAACAGTCGATCCTCGAGCTACGGCAAAGCGGAGAAGAAGTGCTAATTATTGGTGATCTGAACGCACGCATCTCAACAAGCATCATTGACGTACCGGATCTAGCACAGCTCGAGGCGCTGGAGGACGTAGCACTAGGGGGTGGTTCCACGTCAGATATGCCCTGTACTGCAGACTACGCGGGGCTCCCAGTGAGAGCATCCGAGGATGCCCAAATAAACTGTTTCGGGGAGTACCTAGGGCGCATGTGCCGTTCGCAAGGACTAGTACTTTTGAACGGAAGGGCGCCGGGAGATGCAGCAGGTCACATTACTTTCCCAAAGGGCGACGCAGGTGGCAGCATGATTGATCTCTGTGTGGCGTCACCGACCCTATTCCCGAAGGTGGTGGCTTTGAAAGTGGGCGAGATTCTAAAGTGGAGGCACGGCGAATTGAAGGAAGCGAGTGATCATCGGCCGGTCACGTTGACACTGGGCTTGGAGGTCGAAGGGCAGGAAGCCACAGCGAGCCGCACACGCCCCGCAAAGAAGCGCACAGAGTTTGACGTACAGAAGAAGCACTTGTTCAGTGGCTTGTTCAAGGCGGACGGTTCGCCAGTTGTAGGGAAAATCGAACAGATTAAGGTGGCACTTTGCGCGGAGGAGGGTGGCATCAGCACCACCGAAGCGGTCGAAGCCTTAGGCACATGTTTGTACGATGCATTAGAAAAGGCTTTCGGTCCCACACGACCGGCCAACCTACGGGAGCAGGAGACTCCATGGTGGAACGAAGAGTGTGCTGCGGCGCGTACGGTGTTTGTGCAAGCAAAGCTAGCGCTGGGTTGTCCAGTGGTACGAGAAGGAGAGGTGTGGCAAAACTTCCGCGCAGCCAGGGCATCCTATGACCGGGCGAAGCGAAGGGCCAGGGCCGCGCACGACACCCAGGAGATGAGGGAGAAGGTGGCACGCTGCCGCGCAGACGCCCGACTGCTGTGGAGGATGATTGAGGGACGGACTAAGGAGCAGTGCCCAGTCACGGCCGATGGGTTTCGGGATCATTTTGCGACCCTACTAAACGACGGCGCAGGCGGGGGATGCCCAGCAGCCGCCCACTGCATTTTGGGTTCGGGTGGGAGGATGTCCGAAGATCTTTTTGCGGCTGACCGTACGTGTCTGCACGAGATGTTGAATAGCGAGATTACCCTTGATGAGGTAACACGCGCACTAGCAAGGCTGCCCAACGGCAAGGCAGCTGGCTTAGAGAAGGTACCGTCTGAGTGCTACAAGTACGCGGTAAAACCGGGCGACCCCACCACTGAACCGCCGACACCGGCACTCAATAGAGTTGCACCGCTGGTGCACGTGTTGTTTAATAAAATCTGGAGCGAAGGGGCTTATCCTGAGCAATTTACTACAACTGTTTTGACACCAATTTACAAGCGGAAAGGTGACGTGCAGGCGCCTGGTAATTACCGGGGCATTGCAGTAGGGGGCGCCCTCGCAAAGTGCTATGCATCGATCCTTCTAGAGAGGCTGGCGAATGCCGGGGAGGAGTTTGAGTGGAGGCACACGGCTCAGGCCGGATTCAGGAGGAAGTACGGCACAACGCACCATCTTTTTGTCCTAAGGCATCTCATCAACAAGCACACGCGTGCTGGCGCCACCACCCCCCTCATTGTCGTACAAATTGATTTTGAAAAGGCTTTCGACAAGGTCCCACGACCATTAATTTGGATGAGACTGGAGGAACGCGGGGTAACGGGTGAGATGTTGGCGGCTTTGAAAAAAGCGTACGAGAGAGTGATGATGGTAGTGAAGGCCGGGGGTAAGCACAGTGCCCCCTTCGCAACCACGCAAGGGGTCAAGCAGGGCTGCCCGCTTAGCACAGAGCTTTTCGGCCTCTTTATAGAAACCTTAGCAGAGTACATTGATTCGGAAGATACGGACGAAGCCACAGGTGCACCTGAGATGAATGGCAAAAAGGTGTCACTGCTGATGTACGCGGATGATGTTTCCCTGCTGGCCACCACCCCTGAGCGGATGCGCCACTTGCTATCATTAGTAGACACGTTCTGCCTAGCTTTTGGCATGAAGGCAAACGTTACCAAGTGTGAGAGGCTGGTTTTTGCAGCCAACGAAGTAACGGCCAGCACTGTGTACAGCGGATGCCAGGGTTTAAAGCTAGCAGGGCAGCCCATCCCTGCGGTGGACAAGGCGCGCTATCTTGGACTAGTGTACGGTCCGGGTAGGGCCTTCGTCAGCTGCAGGGAGACACTCTGCGAGTCAGCAAGGAGAGCCATGTGCGGGCTTAACACTAGATTGAACCGTTTACGCATTTTCGCACCAGATATTCGCATGAGGTGTTTCGACGTGCAAATCCGATCCATCCTTACCTACGGATGTGAGGTATGGGGCCCCGACGTGCTAGTAGAGATGCTAGACGGAGGACCGCCACCCAGGAGGAATGACAGGAACAACCTAGCACAGGGCGCATTTGAGGCATGTTTGCGTGACGAGGCCGTAAAGCTGCAGGTCCAATACATGCGACAGACAGTGGGAGCAGCCAAACCGTCACACCGTCTCCTGTTTGCGGAGCTGGCCCAACTGCCGCTGCACTTTTTCATAGCCAAACAATGTTTGGGTTTTTACAATAGGATTTCCGCGCAAAACAGAAGTCTGGCTTTTGATGCACTAGTCGACGAGGCACGGGAGGCATGGGCGAATCCAATGGGAGACGGGTGGTGCGCGCGGCTGTTCCGTTTTGTGGCGGCACAGGGTGTCGACGCGTGGCATTGGCCAGGCACACACGAGTCCAGAGAGGAGTGGAGGGCAAGCACGGTCCTACCCGATGGACCTATCTTATCTACCTTCAGGGGCCATTTGACGAGGGCGTGGGAGCACGAGAGGCTGGTAGCGGACCCGCACGCATTCCCTTCAGACGGCAAGCAACCCGGCATACACATGTGCAAACACAAGCATTGGATGGGGCTAAGCGCACTAGGGTCCGCGCCGCCGACCCTGCACGAACACAGTAGAGCATTCATACCGGTTGCACAGCATAAGCTTTTGATGAGATTCCGTTTATGTTGCTGGCCAATCACCGCGAACCGTGCCTGGGAGAGGCCTAGGGAGGAGAGGACGTGCCCACTGTGTACGGCCAATGAGGTGGAGGATGAGCACCACGTCCTGATGCAATGTGCTGCCTACACCGAGTTACGAGCGTGCAGTGGCCTAGACTTTAGCCTAAACATGCGCGAAGTGATGCTGAAATCTGAGCCTGTCAAGTTAGCTGCATTACTCAGCTCCATCTGGGAGCATAGAAGTAGGGAAGTCCCCCTTGCAAGGGGAGAACAATAAATAGGACAATCATGCACTGGCGTTATAAGGGTCACCCCGGCCCGGGCCTCCGGTTTACACGCAGCAGGAAGGCACGCAAGAACGTGCGCACCGCTCTGTAACCACACACACACTTGAACGGCAGTGCGTGTGCATGTGAGCCCTACCCCGCATTTCGCCCGGCAGCCAAAGCGTTCCCCCGGCCTGCCCTTTCCTGGCGCGGCACTTGAACGGCAGTGCGTGTGAATGCGCATGTGAGACCTACCCCGTATTTCGCCCGGCAGCCACAGCGTTCCCCCGGCCTGCCCTTTCCTGGCGTGGCACTTGAACGGCAGTGCGTGTGAATGCGCATGTGAGACCTACCTCGCATTTCGCCCGGCAGCCAGAGCGTTCCCCCCGCCGGCCCTTTCCTGTCGTGGCACTTGAACGGCAGTGCGTGTGCTTGCGGGCCCTACCCCGCATTTCGCCCGGCAGCCAGAGCGTTCCCCCGGCCTGCCCTTTCCTGTCGTGGCACTTGAACGGCAGTGCGTGTGCTTGCGAGCCCTACCCCGCATTTCGCCCGGCAGCCAGAGCGTTCCCCCGGCCTGCCCTTTCCTGGCGCGGCACTTGAACGGCAGTGCGTGAGCTTGCGAGCCCTACCCCGCATTTCGCCCGGCAGCCAGAGCGTTCCCCCCGCCGGCCCTTTCCTGTCGTGGCACTTGAACGGCAGTGCGTGAGCTTGCGAGCCCTACCCCGCATTTCGCCCGGCAGCCAGAGCGTTCCCCCGGCCTGCCCTTTCCTGGCGCGGCACTTGAACGGCAGAACGTGTGAATGCGCATGTGAGCCCTACCCCGCATTTCACCCGGCAGCCAGAGCGTTCCCCCCGCCGGCCCCTTCCTGGCGTGGCACTTGAACGGCAGTGCGTGTGCATGTGAGCCCTACCCCGCATTTCGCCCGGCAGCCAGAGCGTTCACCCGGCCTGCCCTTTCCTGGCGCGGCACTTGATCGGCAGTGCGTGTGAATGCGCATGTGAGACCTACCCCGTATTTCGCCCGGCAGCCACAGCGTTCCCCCGGCCTGCCCTTTCCTGGCGTGGCACTTGAACGGCAGTGCGTGTGAATGCGCATGTGAGACCTACCTCGCATTTCGCCCGGAAGCCAGAGCGTTCCCCCGGCCTGCCCTTTCCTGGCGCGGCACTTGAACGGCAGTGCGTGTGAATGCGCATGTGAGCCCTACCCCGCATTTCGCCCGGCAGCCACAGCGTTCCCCCGGCCTGCCCTTTCCTGGCGTGGCACTTGAACGGCAGTGCGTGTGAATGCGCATGTGAGACCTACCCCGAATGTCGCCCGGCAGCCAGAGCGTTCCCCCCGCCTGCCCCTTCCTGGCGTGGCACTTGAACGGCAGTGCGTGTGCTTGCGAGCCCTACGCCGAATGTCGCCCGGCAGCCAGAGCGTTCCCCCGGCCTGCCCTTTCCTGGCGCGGCACTTGAACGGCAGTGCGTGTGAATGCGCATGTGAGCCCTACCCCGCATTTCGCCCGGCAGCCAGAGCGTTCCCCCGGCCTGCCCTTTCCTGGCGCGGCACATGAACGGCAGTGCGTGTGAATGCGCATGTGAGACCTACCCCGCATTTCGCCCGGCAGCCAGAGCGTTCCCCCGGCCTGCCCTTTCCTGTCGAGGCACTTGAACGGCAGTGCGTGTGCTTGCGAGCCCTACCCCGCATTTCGCCCCGCAGCCAGAGCGTTCACCCGGCCGGCCCTTTCCTGGCGCGGCACTTGAACGGCAGTGCGTGTGACTGCGCATGTGAGACCTACCCCGCATTTCGCCCGGCAGCCAGAGCGATCCCCCGGCTTGCCCTTTCCTAACACGGCACTTCAACGGCAGTGCGTGTGACTGCGCATGTGAGACCTACCCCGCATTTCGCCCGGCAGCCACAGCGTTCCCCCGGCCTGCCCTTTCCTGGCGCGGCACTTGAACGGCAGTGCGTGTGCTTGCGAGCCCTACCCCGCATTTCGCCCGGCAGCCAGAGCGTTCCCCCGGCCTGCCCTTTCCTAGCGCGGCACTTGAACGGCAGTGCGTGTGAATGCGCATGTGAGACCTACCCCGAATGTCGCCCGGCAGCCAGAGCGATCCCCCGGCCTGCCCTTTCCTGTCGTGGCACTTGAACGGCAGTGCGTGTGCTTGTACCCCTACCCCGCATTTCGCCCGGCAGCCAGAGCGTTCCCCCGGCCTGCCCTTTCCTGGCGCGGCACTTGAACGGCAGTGCGTGTGAATGCGCATGTGAGACCTACCTCGCATTTCGCCCGGCAGCCAGAGCGTTCCCCCGGCCGGCCCTTTCCTGTCGTGGCACTTGAACGGCAGTGCGTGTGAATGCGCATGTGAGACCTACCCCGCATTTCGCCGGGCAGCCAGAGCGTTCCCCCGGCCTGCCCTTTCCTGGCGCGGCACTGGAACGGCAGTGCGTGTGTGCATGTGAGCCCTACCCCGCATTTCGCCCGGCAGCCAGAGCGTTCCCCCCGCCGGCCCTTTCCTGGCGCGGCACTTGAACGGCAGTGCGTGTGACTGCGCATGTGAGACCTACCCCGCATTTCGCCCGGCAGCCAGAGCGATCCCCCGGCTTGCCCTTTCCTGGCGCGGCACTTGAACGGCAGTGCGTGTGACTGCGCATGTGAGACCTACCCCGCATTTCGCCCGGCAGCCACAGCGTTCCCCCGGCCTGCCCTTTCCTGGCGCGGCACTGGAACGGCAGTGCGTGTGAATGCGCATGTGAGACCTACCCCGCATTTCGCCCGGCAGCCAGAGCGTTCCCCCGGCCTGCCCTTTGCTGGCGCGGCACTTGAACGGCAGTGCGTGTGTGCATGTGAGCCCTACCCCGCATTTCGCCCGGCAGCCACAGCGTTCCCCCGGCCTGCCCTTTCCTGGCGCGGCACTTGAACGGCAGTGCGTGTGAATGCGCATGCGAGCCCTACCCCGCATTTCGCCCCGCAGCCAGAGCGTTCACCCGGCCTGACCTTTCCTAGCGCGGCACTTGAACGGCAGTGCGTGTGAATGCGCATGTGAGACCTACCCCGCATTTCGCCCGGCAGCCAGAGCGTTCCCCCCGCCTGCCCTTTCCTGGCGCGGCACTTGAACGGCAGTGCGTGTGAATGCGAGCCCTACCCCGAATGTCGCCCGGCAGCCAGAGCGTTCCCCCTGCCTGCCCTTTCCTAGCGCGGCACTTGAACGGCAGTACGTGTGAATGCGCATGTGAGCCCTACCCCGCATTTCGCCCGGCAGCCAGAGCGTTCCCCCCGCCTGCCCTTTCCTGGCGTGGCACTTGAACGGCAGTGCGTGTGAATGCGCATGTGAGCCCTACCCCGCATTTCGCCCGGCAGCCACAGCGTTCCCCCGGCCTGCCCTTTCCTGGCGCGGCACTTGAACGGCAGTGCGTGTGCTTGTACCCCTACCCCGCATTTCGCCCGGCAGCCAGAGCGTTCCCCCCGCCTGCCCTTTCCTGGCGCGGCACTTGAACGGCAGTGCGTGTGAATGCGAGCCCTACCCCGAATGTCGCCCGGCAGCCAGAGCGTTCCCCCTGCCTGCCCTTTCCTAGCGCGGCACTTGAACGGCAGTACGTGTGAATGCGCATGTGAGCCCTACCCCGCATTTCGCCCGGCAGCCAGAGCGTTCCCCCCGCCTGCCCTTTCCTGGCGTGGCACTTGAACGGCAGTGCGTGTGCTTGCGAGCCCTACCCCGCATTTCGCCCGGCAGCCACAGCGTTCCCCCGGCCTGCCCTTTCCTGGCGCGGCACTGGAACGGCAGTGCGTGTGCTTGTACCCCTACCCCGCATTTCGCCCGGCAGCCACAGCGTTCCCCCGGCCTGCCCTTTCCTGGCGCGGCACTTGAACGGCAGTGCGTGTGAATGCGCATGTGAGACCTACCCCGAATGTCGCCCGGCAGCCAGAGCGTTCCCCCCGCCTGCCCTTTCCTGGCGTGGCACTTGAACGGCAGTGCGTGTGCTTGTACCCCTACCCCGCATTTCGCCCGGCAGCCAGAGCGTTCCCCCGGCCTGCCCTTTCCTGGCGCGGCACTTGAACGGCAGTGCGTGTGAATGCGCATGTGATACCTACCCCGCATTTCGCCCGGCAGCCAGAGCGTTCCCCCCGCCTGCCCTTTCCTGGCGCGGCACTTGAACGGCAGTGCGTGTGAATGCGCATGTGAGACCTACCTCGCATTTCGCCCGGCAGCCAGAGCGTTCCCCCCGCCGGCCCCTTCCTGTCGTGGCACTTGAACGGCAGTGCGTGTGCTTGCGAGCCCTACCCCGAATGTCGCCCGGCAGCCAGAGCGTTCCCCCCGCCTGCCCTTTCCTAGCGCGGCACTTGAACGGCAGTGCGTGTGCTTGTACCCCTACCCCGCATTTCGCCCGGCAGCCAGAGCGTTCCCCCGGCCTGCCCTTTCCTGGCGCGGCACTTGAACGGCAGTGCGTGTGAATGCGCATGTGATACCTACCCCGAATGTCGCCCGGCAGCCAGAGCGTTCCCCCGGCCTGCCCTTTCCTGGCGCGGCACTTGAACGGCAGTGCGTGTGAATGCGCATGTGAGACCTACCTCGCATTTCGCCCGGCAGCCAGAGCGTTCCCCCGGCCTGCCCTTTCCTGGCGCGGCACTTGAACGGCAGTACGTGTGAATGCGCATGTGAGCCCTACCCCGCATTTCGCCCGGCAGCCACAGCTTTCCCCCCGCCGGCCCCTTCCTGGCGTGGCACTTGAACGGCAGTGCGTGTGCTTGCGAGCCCTACCCCGCATTTCGCCCGGCAGCCAGAGCGTTCCCCCGGCCTGCCCTTTCCTGGCGCGGCACTTGAACGGCAGTGCGTGTGAATGCGCATGTGAGCCCTACCCCGCATTTCGCCCGGCAGCCAGAGCGTTCCCCCGGCCTGCCCTTTGCTGGCGCGGCACTTGAACGGCAGTGCGTGTGTGCATGTGAGCCCTACCCCGCATTTCGCCCGGCAGCCACAGCGTTCCCCCGGCCTGCCCTTTGCTGGCGCGGCACTTGAACGGCAGTGCGTGTGTGCATGTGAGCCCTACCCCGCATTTCGCCCGGCAGCCAGAGCGTTCCCCCCGCCTGCCCTTTCCTGGCGCGGCACTGGAACGGCAGTGCGTGTGAATGCGCATGTGAGACCTACCCCGCATTTCGCCCGGCAGCCAGAGCGTTCCCCCGGCCTGCCCTTTGCTGTCGTGGCACTTGAACGGCAGTGCGTGTGCTTGCGAGCCCTACCCCGCATTTCGCCCGGCAGCCAGAGCGTTCCCCCGGCCTGCCCTTTCCTAGCGCGGCACTTGAACGGCAGTGCGTGTGCTTGTACCCCTACCCCGCATTTCGCCCGGCAGCCAGAGCGTTCCCCCGGCCTGCCCTTTCCTGGCGCGGCACTTGAACGGCAGTGCGTGTGAATGCGCATGTGAGACCTACCTCGCATTTCGCCCGGCAGCCAGAGCGTTCCCCCCGCCGGCCCCTTCCTGTCGTGGCACTTGAACGGCAGTGCGTGTGCTTGCGAGCCCTACCCCGCATTTCGCCCCGCAGCCAGAGCGTTCACCCGGCCTGCCCTTTCCTAGCGCGGCACTTGAACGGCAGTGCGTGTGAATGCGCATGTGAGACCTACCCCGAATGTCGCCCGGCAGCCACAGCGTTCCCCCCGCCTGCCCTTTCCTGGCGCGGCACTTGAACGGCAGTACGTGTGAATGCGAGCCCTACCCCGAATGTCGCCCGGCAGCCAGAGCGTTCCCCCTGCCTGCCCTTTCCTAGCGCGGCACTTGAACGGCAGTACGTGTGAATGCGCATGTGAGCCCTACCCCGTATTTCGCCCGGCAGCCAGAGCGTTCCCCCCGCCTGCCCTTTCCTGGCGTGGCACTTGAACGGCCGTGCGTGTGCTTGCGAGCCCTACCCCGCATTTCGCCCGGCAGCCAGAGCGTTCCCCCGGCCTGCCCTTTCCTAGCGCGGCACTTGAACGGCAGTGCGTGTGCTTGTACCCCTACCCCGCATTTCGCCCGGCAGCCAGAGCGTTCCCCCGGCCTGCCCTTTCCTGGCGCGGCACTTGAACGGCAGTGCGTGTGAATGCGCATGCGAGACCTACCTCGCATTTCGCCCGGCAGCCAGAGCGTTCCCCCCGCCGGCCCTTTCCTGTCGTGGCACTTGAACGGCAGTGCGTGTGAATGCGCATGTGAGACCTACCCCGCATTTCGCCGGGCAGCCACAGCGTTCCCCCGGCCTGCCCTTTCCTGGCGCGGCACTGGAACGGCAGTGCGTGTGTGCAAATGAGCCCTACCCCGCATTTCGCCCGGCAGCCAGAGCGTTCCCCCCGCCTGCCCTTTCCTGGCGCGGCACTTGAACGGCAGTGCGTGTGACTGCGCATGTGAGACCTACCCCGCATTTCGCCCGGCAGCCAGAGCGATCCCCCGGCTTGCCCTTTCCTAGCACGGCACTTGAACGGCAGTGCGTGTGAATGCGCATGTGAGACCTACCCCGCATTTCGCCCGGCAGCCACATCGTTCCCCCGGCCTGCCCTTTCCTGGCGCGGCACTGGAACGGCAGTGCGTGTGAATGCGCATGTGAGACCTACCCCGCATTTCGCCCGGCAGCCAGAGCGTTCCCCCGGCCTGCCCTTTGCTGGCGCGGCACTTGAACGGCAGTGCGTGTGTGCATGTGAGCCCTACCCCGCATTTCGCCCGGCAGCCACAGCGTTCTCCCGGCCTGCCCTTTCCTGGCGCGGCACTTGAACGGCAGTGCGTGTGAATGCGCATGTGAGACCTACCTCGCATTTCGCCCGGCAGCCAGAGCGTTCCCCCCGCCGGCCCTTTCCTGTCGTGGCACTTGAACGGCAGTGCGTGTGAATGCGCATGTGAGACCTACCTCGCATTTCGCCCGGCAGCCAGAGCGTTCCCCCCGCCGGCCCTTTCCTGTCGTGGCACTTGAACGGCAGTGCGTGTGCTTGCGAGCCCTACCCCGCATTTCGCCCGGCAGCCAGAGCGTTCCCCCGGCCTGCCCTTTCCTGGCGCGGCACTTGAACGGCAGTACGTGTGACTGCGCATGTGAGCCCTACCCCGCATTTCGCCCGGCAGCCACAGCGTTCCCCCCGCCGGCCCCTTCCTGGCGTGGCACTTGAACGGCAGTGCGTGTGCTTGCGAGCCCTACGCCGAATGTCGCCCGGCAGCCAGAGCGTTCCCCCGGCCTGCCCTTTCCTGGCGCGGCACTTGATCGGCAGTGCGTGTGAATGCGCATGTGAGACCTACCCCGCATTTCGCCCGGCAGCCACAGCGTTCCCCCCGCCGGCCCCTTCGTGTCGTGGCACTTGAACGGCAGTGCGTGTGCTTGCGAGCCCTACCCCGCATTTCGCCCGGCAGCCAGAGCGTTCACCCGGCCTGCCCTTTCCTAGCGCGGCACTTGAACGGCAGTGCGTGTGACTGCGCATGTGAGCCCTACCCCGCATTTCGCCCGGCAGCCAGAGCGTTCCCCCCGCCTGCCCTTTCCTGGCGCGGCACTTGAACGGCAGTGCGTGTGCTTGCGAGCCCTACGCCGAATGTCGCCCGGCAGCCAGAGCGTTCCCCCCGCCTACCCTTTCCTGGAGCGGCACTTGAACGGCAGTGCGTGTGACTGCGCATGTGAGACCTACCCCGCATTTCGCCCGGCAGCCAGAGCGATCCCCCCGCCTGCCCTTTCCTGGCGCGGCACTGGAACGGCAGTGCGTGTGTGCATGTGAGCCCTACCCCGCGTTTCGCCCGGAAGCCAGAGCGTTCCCCCGGCCTGCCCTTTCCTGGCGCGGCACTTGAACGGCAGTGCGTGTGAATGCGCATGTGAGACCTACCCCGTATTTCGCCCGGCAGCCACAGCGTTCCCCCGGCCTGCCCTTTCCTGGCGTGGCACTTGAACGGCAGTGCGTGTGAATGCGCATGTGAGCCCTACCCCGCATTTCGCCCGGCAGCCAGAGCGATCCCCCCGCCGGCCCTTTCCTGTCGTGGCACTTGAACGGCAGTGCGTGTGCTTGCGAGCCCTACCCCGCATTTCGCCCGGCAGCCAGAGCGTTCCCCCGGCCTGCCCTTTCCTAGCGCGGCACTTGAACGGCAGTGCGTGTGAATGCGCATGTGAGACCTACCCCGAATGTCGCCCGGCAGCCAGAGCGTTCCCCCCGCCTGCCCTTTCCTGGAGCGGCACTTGAACGGCAGTGCGTGTGACTGCGCATGTGAGACCTACCCCGCATTTCGCCCGGCAGCCAGAGCGTTCCCCCCGCCTGCCCTTTGCTGTCGTGGCACTTGAACGGCAGTGCGTGTGCTTGCGAGCCCTACCCCGCATTTCGCCCGGCAGCCACAGCGTTCCCCCGGCCTGCCCTTTCCTAGCGCGGCACTTGAACGGCAGTGCGTGTGACTGCGCATGTGAGACCTACCCCGCATTTCGCCCGGCAGCCAGAGCGATCCCCCCGCCTGCCCTTTCCTGGCGCGGCACTGGAACGGCAGTGCGTGTGTGCATGTGAGCCCTACCCCGCGTTTCGCCCGGAAGCCAGAGCGTTCCCCCGGCCTGCCCTTTCCTGGCGCGGCACTTGAACGGCAGTGCGTGTGAATGCGCATGTGAGACCTACCCCGTATTTCGCCCGGCAGCCACAGCGTTCCCCCGGCCTGCCCTTTCCTGGCGCGGCACATGAACGGCAGTGCGTGTGAATGCGCATGTGAGACCTACCCCGTATTTCGCCCGGCAGCCACAGCGTTCCCCCGGCCTGCCCTTTCCTGGCGTGGCACTTGAACGGCAGTGCGTGTGAATGCGCATGTGAGACCTACCCCGAATGTCGCCCGGCAGCCAGAGCGTTCCCCCCGCCGGCCCCTTCCTGGCGTGGCACTTGAACGGCAGTGCGTGTGCTTGCGAGCCCTACGCCGAATGTCGCCCGGCAGCCAGAGCGTTCCCCCGGCCTGCCCTTTCCTGGAGCGGCACTTGAACGGCAGTGCGTGTGACTGCGCATGTGAGACCTACCCCGCATTTCGCCCGGCAGCCAGAGCGTTCCCCCCGCCTGCCCTTTGCTGTCGTGGCACTTGAACGGCAGTGCGTGTGCTTGTACCCCTACCCCGCATTTCGCCCGGCAGCCACAGCGTTCCCCCGGCCTGCCCTTTCCTAGCGCGGCACTTGAACGGCAGTGCGTGTGTGCATGTGAGCCCTACCCCGCGTTTCGCCCGGAAGCCAGAGCGTTCCCCCGGCCTGCCCTTTCCTGGCGCGGCACTTGAACGGCAGTGCGTGTGAATGCGCATGTGAGACCTACCCCGTATTTCGCCCGGCAGCCACAGCGTTCCCCCGGCCTGCCCTTTCCTGGCGCGGCACTTGAACGGCAGTGCGTGTGAATGCGCATGTGAGACCTACCCCGCGTTTCGCCCGGAAGCCAGAGCGTTCCCCCGGCCTGCCCTTTCCTAGCGCGGCACTTGAACGGCAGTGCGTGTGACTGCGCATGTGAGACCTACCCCGCATTTCGCCCGGCAGCCAGAGCGATCCCCCCGCCTGCCCTTTCCTGGCGCGGCACTGGAACGGCAGTGCGTGTGTGCATGTGAGCCCTACCCCGCGTTTCGCCCGGAAGCCAGAGCGTTCCCCCGGCCTGCCCTTTCCTGGCGCGGCACTTGAACGGCAGTGCGTGTGAATGCGCATGTGAGACCTACCCCGTATTTCGCCCGGCAGCCACAGCGTTCCCCCGGCCTGCCCTTTCCTGGCGCGGCACATGAACGGCAGTGCGTGTGAATGCGCATGTGAGACCTACCCCGTATTTCGCCCGGCAGCCACAGCGTTCCCCCGGCCTGCCCTTTCCTGGCGTGGCACTTGAACGGCAGTGCGTGTGAATGCGCATGTGAGACCTACCCCGAATGTCGCCCGGCAGCCAGAGCGTTCCCCCCGCCGGCCCCTTCCTGGCGTGGCACTTGAACGGCAGTGCGTGTGCTTGCGAGCCCTACGCCGAATGTCGCCCGGCAGCCAGAGCGTTCCCCCGGCCTGCCCTTTCCTGGAGCGGCACTTGAACGGCAGTGCGTGTGACTGCGCATGTGAGACCTACCCCGCATTTCGCCCGGCAGCCAGAGCGTTCCCCCCGCCTGCCCTTTGCTGTCGTGGCACTTGAACGGCAGTGCGTGTGCTTGTACCCCTACCCCGCATTTCGCCCGGCAGCCACAGCGTTCCCCCGGCCTGCCCTTTCCTAGCGCGGCACTTGAACGGCAGTGCGTGTGAATGCGCATGTGAGACCTACCCCGCATTTCGCCCGGCAGCCAGAGCGATCCCCCGCCTGCCCTTTCCTGGCGCGGCACTTGAACGGCAGTGCGTGTGTGCATGTGAGCCCTACCCCGCGTTTCGCCCGGAAGCCAGAGCGTTCCCCCGGCCTGCCCTTTCCTGGCGCGGCACTTGAACGGCAGTGCGTGTGAATGCGCATGTGAGACCTACCCCGTATTTCGCCCGGCAGCCACAGCGTTCCCCCGGCCTGCCCTTTCCTGGCGCGGCACTTGAACGGCAGTGCGTGTGAATGCGCATGTGAGACCTACCCCGCGTTTCGCCCGGAAGCCAGAGCGTTCCCCCGGCCTGCCCTTTCCTAGCGCGGCACTTGAACGGCAGTGCGTGTGACTGCGCATGTGAGACCTACCCCGCATTTCGCCCGGCAGCCAGAGCGATCCCCCCGCCTGCCCTTTCCTGGCGCGGCACTGGAACGGCAGTGCGTGTGCTTGCGAGCCCTACGCCGAATGTCGCCCGGCAGCCAGAGCGTTCCCCCGGCCTGCCCTTTCCTGGCGCGGCACTTGAACGGCAGTGCGTGTGAATGCGCATGTGAGCCCTACCCCGCATTTCGCCCGGCAGCCACAGCGTTCCCCCGGCCTGCCCTTTCCTGTCGTGGCACTTGAACGGCAGTGCGTGTGAATGCGCATGTGAGACCTACCCCGAATGTCGCCCGGCAGCCAGAGCGATCCCCCGGCCTGCCCTTTCCTGTCGTGGCACTTGAACGGCAGTGCGTGTGCTTGCGAGCCCTACCCCGCATTTCTCCCGGCAGCCAGAGCGTTCCCCCGGCCTGCCCTTTCCTGGCGCGGCACTTGAACGGCAGTGCGTGTGAATGCGCATGTGAGACCTACCTCGCATTTCGCCCGGCAGCCAGAGCGTTCCCCCCGCCGGCCCTTTCCTGTCGTGGCACTTGAACGGCAGTGCGTGTGCTTGCGAGCCCTACCCCGCATTTCGCCCGGCAGCCAGAGCGTTCCCCCGGCCTGCCCTTTCCTAGCGCGGCACTTGAACGGCAGTGCGTGTGAATGCGCATGTGAGACCTACCCCGAATGTCGCCCGGCAGCCAGAGCGATCCCCCGGCCTGCCCTTTCCTGTCGTGGCACTTGAACGGCAGTGCGTGTGCTTGCGAGCCCTACCCCGCATTTCGCCCGGCAGCCAGAGCGTTCCCCCGGCCTGCCCTTTCCTAGCGCGGCACTTGAACGGCAGTGCGTGTGCTTGTACCCCTACCCCGCATTTCGCCCGGCAGCCACAGCGTTCCCCCGGCCTGCCCTTTCCTGGCGCGGCACTTGAACGGCAGTGCGTGTGAATGCGCATGTGAGACCTACCCCGAATGTCGCCCGGCAGCCAGAGCGTTCCCCCGGCCTGCCCTTTCCTGGCGCGGCACTTGATCGGCAGTGCGTGTGAATGCGCATGTGAGACCTACCCCGCATTTCGCCGGGCAGCCACAGCGTTCCCCCGGCCTGCCCTTTCCTAGCGCGGCACTTGAACGGCAGTGCGTGTGCTTGTACCCCTACCCCGCATTTCGCCCGGCAGCCAGAGCGTTCCCCCGGCCTGCCCTTTCCTGGCGCGGCACTTGAACGGCAGTGCGTGTGAATGCGCATGTGAGACCTACCTCGCATTTCGCCCGGCAGCCAGAGCGTTCCCCCCGCCTGCCCTTTCCTGGAGCGGCACTTGAACGGCAGTGCGTGTGAATGCGCATGTGAGACCTACCCCGCATTTCGCCCGGCAGCCAGAGCGTTCCCCCCGCCTGCCCTTTGCTGTCGTGGCACTTGAACGGCAGTGCGTGTGCTTGCGAGCCCTACCCCGCATTTCGCCCGGCAGCCACAGCGTTCCCCCCGCCTGCCCTTTCCTAGCGCGGCACTTGAACGGCAGTGCGTGTGACTGCGCATGTGAGACCTACCCCGCATTTCGCCCGGCAGCCAGAGCGATCCCCCCGCCTGCCCTTTCCTGGCGCGGCACTGGAACGGCAGTGCGTGTGTGCATGTGAGCCCTACCCCGCGTTTCGCCCGGAAGCCAGAGCGTTCCCCCGGCCTGCCCTTTCCTGGCGCGGCACTTGAACGGCAGTGCGTGTGAATGCGCATGTGAGACCTACCCCGTATTTCGCCCGGCAGCCACAGCGTTCCCCCGGCCTGCCCTTTCCTGGCGCGGCACTTGAACGGCAGTGCGTGTGAATGCGCATGTGAGACCTACCCCGCATTTCGCCCGGCAGCCACAGCGTTCCCCCGGCCTGCCCTTTCCTGGCGTGGCACTTGAACGGCAGTGCGTGTGAATGCGCATGTGAGACCTACCCCGAATGTCGCCCGGCAGCCAGAGCGTTCCCCCCGCCGGCCCCTTCCTGGCGTGGCACTTGAACGGCAGTGCGTGTGCTTGCGAGCCCTACGCCGAATGTCGCCCGGCAGCCAGAGCGTTCCCCCGGCCTGCCCTTTCCTGGCGCGGCACTTGAACGGCAGTGCGTGTGAATGCGCATGTGAGCCCTACCCCGCATTTCGCCCGGCAGCCAGAGCGTTCCCCCGGCCTGCCCTTTCCTGTCGTGGCACTTGAACGGCAGTGCGTGTGCTTGCGAGCCCTACCCCGCATTTCGCCCGGCAGCCAGAGCGTTCACCCGGCCTGCCCTTTCCTAGCGCGGCACTTGAACGGCAGTGCGTGTGCTTGTACCCCTACCCCGCATTTCGCCCGGCAGCCACAGCGTTCCCCCGGCCTGCCCTTTCCTAGCGCGGCACTTGAACGGCAGTGCGTGTGAATGCGCATGTGAGACCTACCCCGCATTTCGCCCGGCAGCCAGAGCGATCCCCCCGCCTGCCCTTTCCTGGCGCGGCACTTGAACGGCAGTGCGTGTGTGCATGTGAGCCCTACCCCGCGTTTCGCCCGGAAGCCAGAGCGTTCCCCCGGCCTGCCCTTTCCTGGCGCGGCACTTGAACGGCAGTGCGTGTGAATGCGCATGTGAGACCTACCTCGCATTTCGCCCGGCAGCCACAGCGTTCCCCCGGCCTGCCCTTTCCTGGCGCGGCACATGAACGGCAGTGCGTGTGAATGCGCATGTGAGACCTACGCCGAATGTCGCCCGGCAGCCAGAGCGTTCCCCCGGCCTGCCCTTTCCTGGAGCGGCACTTGAACGGCAGTGCGTGTGACTGCGCATGTGAGCCCTACCCCGCATTTCGCCCGGCAGCCACAGCGTTCCCCCGGCCTGCCCTTTCCTGGCGCGGCACTTGATCGGCAGTGCGTGTGAATGCGCATGTGAGACCTACCCCGCATTTCGCCCGGCAGCCACAGCGTTCCCCCGGCCTGCCCTTTCCTGGCGCGGCACTGGAACGGCAGTGCGTGTGAATGCGCATGTGAGACCTACCCCGTATTTCGCCCGGCAGCCACAGCGTTCCCCCGGCCTGCCCTTTCCTGGCGCGGCACTTGAACGGCAGTGCGTGTGAATGCGCATGTGAGACCTACCCCGCATTTCGCCCGGCAGCCACAGCGTTCCCCCGGCCTGCCCTTTCCTGGCGTGGCACTTGAACGGCAGTGCGTGTGAATGCGCATGTGAGACCTACCCCGAATGTCGCCCGGCAGCCAGAGCGTTCCCCCCGCCGGCCCCTTCCTGGCGTGGCACTTGAACGGCAGTGCGTGTGCTTGCGAGCCCTACGCCGAATGTCGCCCGGCAGCCAGAGCGTTCCCCCGGCCTGCCCTTTCCTGGCGCGGCACTTGAACGGCAGTGCGTGTGAATGCGCATGTGAGCCCTACCCCGCATTTCGCCCGGCAGCCAGAGCGTTCCCCCGGCCTGCCCTTTCCTGTCGTGGCACTTGAACGGCAGTGCGTGTGCTTGCGAGCCCTACCCCGCATTTCGCCCGGCAGCCAGAGCGTTCACCCGGCCTGCCCTTTCCTAGCGCGGCACTTGAACGGCAGTGCGTGTGCTTGTACCCCTACCCCGCATTTCGCCCGGCAGCCACAGCGTTCCCCCGGCCTGCCCTTTCCTAGCGCGGCACTTGAACGGCAGTGCGTGTGAATGCGCATGTGAGACCTACCCCGCATTTCGCCCGGCAGCCAGAGCGATCCCCCCGCCTGCCCTTTCCTGGCGCGGCACTTGAACGGCAGTGCGTGTGTGCATGTGAGCCCTACCCCGCGTTTCGCCCGGAAGCCAGAGCGTTCCCCCGGCCTGCCCTTTCCTGGCGCGGCACTTGAACGGCAGTGCGTGTGAATGCGCATGTGAGACCTACCTCGCATTTCGCCCGGCAGCCACAGCGTTCCCCCGGCCTGCCCTTTCCTGGCGCGGCACATGAACGGCAGTGCGTGTGAATGCGCATGTGAGACCTACGCCGAATGTCGCCCGGCAGCCAGAGCGTTCCCCCGGCCTGCCCTTTCCTGGAGCGGCACTTGAACGGCAGTGCGTGTGACTGCGCATGTGAGACCTACCCCGCATTTCGCCCGGCAGCCAGAGCGTTCCCCCCGCCTGCCCTTTGCTGTCGTGGCACTTGAACGGCAGTGCGTGTGCTTGCGAGCCCTATCCCGCATTTCGCCCGGCAGCCACAGCGTTCCCCCGGCCTGCCCTTTCCTAGCGCGGCACTTGAACGGCAGTGCGTGTGACTGCGCATGTGAGACCTACCCCGCATTTCGCCCGGCAGCCAGAGCGATCCCCCCGCCTGCCCTTTCCTGGCGCGGCACTGGAACGGCAGTGCGTGTGTGCATGTGAGCCCTACCCCGCGTTTCGCCCGGAAGCCAGAGCGTTCCCCCGGCCTGCCCTTTCCTGGCGCGGCACTTGAACGGCAGTGCGTGTGAATGCGCATGTGAGACCTACCCCGTATTTCGCCCGGCAGCCACAGCGTTCCCCCGGCCTGCCCTTTCCTGGCGCGGCACTTGAACGGCAGTGCGTGTGAATGCGCATGTGAGACCTACCCCGCGTTTCGCCCGGAAGCCAGAGCGTTCCCCCGGCCTGCCCTTTCCTAGCGCGGCACTTGAACGGCAGTGCGTGTGAATGCGCATGTGAGCCCTACCCCGCATTTCGCCCGGCAGCCAGAGCGTTCCCCCGGCCTGCCCTTTCCTGTCGTGGCACTTGAACGGCAGTGCGTGTGCTTGCGAGCCCTACCCCGCATTTCGCCCGGCAGCCAGAGCGTTCACCCGGCCTGCCCTTTCCTAGCGCGGCACTTGAACGGCAGTGCGTGTGCTTGCGAGCCCTACCCCGTATTTCGCCCGGCAGCCACAGCGTTCCCCCGGCCTGCCCTTTCCTGGCGCGGCACTTGAACGGCAGTGCGTGTGAATGCGCATGTGAGCCCTACCCCGCATTTCGCCCGGCAGCCAGAGCGTTCCCCCGGCCTGCCCTTTCCTGTCGTGGCACTTGAACGGCAGTGCGTGTGCTTGCGAGCCCTACCCCGCATTTCGCCCGGCAGCCAGAGCGTTCACCCGGCCTGCCCTTTCCTAGCGCGGCACTTGAACGGCAGTGCGTGTGCTTGTACCCCTACCCCGCATTTCGCCCGGCAGCCACAGCGTTCCCCCGGCCTGCCCTTTCCTAGCGCGGCACTTGAACGGCAGTGCGTGTGAATGCGCATGTGAGACCTACCCCGCATTTCGCCCGGCAGCCAGAGCGATCCCCCCGCCTGCCCTTTCCTGGCGCGGCACTTGAACGGCAGTGCGTGTGTGCATGTGAGCCCTACCCCGCGTTTCGCCCGGAAGCCAGAGCGTTCCCCCGGCCTGCCCTTTCCTGGCGCGGCACTTGAACGGCAGTGCGTGTGAATGCGCATGTGAGACCTACCTCGCATTTCGCCCGGCAGCCACAGCGTTCCCCCGGCCTGCCCTTTCCTGGCGCGGCACATGAACGGCAGTGCGTGTGAATGCGCATGTGAGACCTACGCCGAATGTCGCCCGGCAGCCAGAGCGTTCCCCCGGCCTGCCCTTTCCTGGAGCGGCACTTGAACGGCAGTGCGTGTGACTGCGCATGTGAGACCTACCCCGCATTTCGCCCGGCAGCCAGAGCGTTCCCCCCGCCTGCCCTTTGCTGTCGTGGCACTTGAACGGCAGTGCGTGTGCTTGCGAGCCCTATCCCGCATTTCGCCCGGCAGCCACAGCGTTCCCCCGGCCTGCCCTTTCCTAGCGCGGCACTTGAACGGCAGTGCGTGTGACTGCGCATGTGAGACCTACCCCGCATTTCGCCCGGCAGCCAGAGCGATCCCCCCGCCTGCCCTTTCCTGGCGCGGCACTGGAACGGCAGTGCGTGTGTGCATGTGAGCCCTACCCCGCGTTTCGCCCGGAAGCCAGAGCGTTCCCCCGGCCTGCCCTTTCCTGGCGCGGCACTTGAACGGCAGTGCGTGTGAATGCGCATGTGAGACCTACCCCGTATTTCGCCCGGCAGCCACAGCGTTCCCCCGGCCTGCCCTTTCCTGGCGCGGCACTTGAACGGCAGTGCGTGTGAATGCGCATGTGAGACCTACCCCGCGTTTCGCCCGGAAGCCAGAGCGTTCCCCCGGCCTGCCCTTTCCTAGCGCGGCACTTGAACGGCAGTGCGTGTGACTGCGCATGTGAGACCTACCCCGCATTTCGCCCGGCAGCCAGAGCGATCCCCCCGCCTGCCCTTTCCTGGCGCGGCACTGGAACGGCAGTGCGTGTGCTTGCGAGCCCTACGCCGAATGTCGCCCGGCAGCCAGAGCGTTCCCCCGGCCTGCCCTTTCCTGGAGCGGCACTTGAACGGCAGTGCGTGTGAATGCGCATGTGAGCCCTACCCCGCATTTCGCCGGGCAGCCACAGCGTTCCCCCGGCCTGCCCTTTCCTGTCGTGGCACGTGAACGGCAGTGCGTGTGCTTGCGAGCCCTACCCCGCATTTCGCCCGGCAGCCAGAGCGTTCACCCGGCCTGCCCTTTCCTAGCGCGGCACTTGAACGGCAGTGCGTGTGCTTGTACCCCTACCCCGCATTTCGCCCGGCAGCCACAGCGTTCCCCCGGCCTGCCCTTTCCTGGCGCGGCACTTGAACGGCAGTGCGTGTGAATGCGCATGTGAGACCTACCTCGCATTTCGCCCGGCAGCCAGAGCGTTCCCCCGGCCTGCCCTTTCCTGTCGTGGCACTTGAACGGCAGTGCGTGTGCTTGCGAGCCCTACCCCGCATTTCGCCCGGCAGCCAGAGCGTTCACCCGGCCTGCCCTTTCCTAGCGCGGCACTTGAACGGCAGTGCGTGTGCTTGTACCCCTACCCCGCATTTCGCCCGGCAGCCACAGCGTTCCCCCGGCTGCCCTTTCCTAGCGCGGCACTTGAACGGCAGTGCGTGTGAATGCGCATGTGAGACCTACCCCGCATTTCGCCCGGCAGCCAGAGCGATCCCCCCGCCTGCCCTTTCCTGGCGCGGCACTTGAACGGCAGTGCGTGTGTGCATGTGAGCCCTACCCCGCGTTTCGCCCGGAAGCCAGAGCGTTCCCCCGGCCTGCCCTTTCCTGGCGCGGCACTTGAACGGCAGTGCGTGTGAATGCGCATGTGAGACCTACCTCGCATTTCGCCCGGCAGCCACAGCGTTCCCCCGGCCTGCCCTTTCCTGGCGCGGCACATGAACGGCAGTGCGTGTGAATGCGCATGTGAGACCTACGCCGAATGTCGCCCGGCAGCCAGAAGCGTTCCCCCGGCCTGCCCTTTCCTGGAGCGGCACTTGAACGGCAGTGCGTGTGACTGCGCATGTGAGACCTACCCCGCATTTCGCCCGGCAGCCAGAGCGTTCCCCCCGCCTGCCCTTTGCTGTCGTGGCACTTGAACGGCAGTGCGTGTGCTTGCGAGCCCTATCCCGCATTTCGCCCGGCAGCCACAGCGTTCCCCCGGCCTGCCTTTCCTAGCGCGGCACTTGAACGGCAGTGCGTGTGACTGCGCATGTGAGACCTACCCCCGCATTTCGCCCGGCAGCCAGAGCGATCCCCCCGCCTGCCCTTTCCTGGCGCGGCACTGGAACGGCAGTGCGTGTGTGCATGTGAGCCCTACCCCGCGTTTCGCCCGGAAGCCAGAGCGTTCCCCCGGCCTGCCCTTTCCTGGCGCGGCACTTGAACGGCAGTGCGTGTGAATGCGCATGTGAGACCTACCCCGTATTTCGCCCGGCAGCCACAGCGTTCCCCCGGCCTGCCCTTTCCTGGCGCGGCACTTGAACGGCAGTGCGTGTGAATGCGCATGTGAGACCTACCCCGCGTTTCGCCCGGAAGCCAGAGCGTTCCCCCGGCCTGCCCTTTCCTAGCGCGGCACTTGAACGGCAGTGCGTGTGACTGCGCATGTGAGACCTACCCCGCATTTCGCCCGGCAGCCAGAGCGATCCCCCCGCCTGCCCTTTCCTGGCGCGGCACTGGAACGGCAGTGCGTGTGCTTGCGAGCCCTACGCCGAATGTTGCCCGGCAGCCAGAGCGTTTCCCCCGGCCTGCCCTTTCCTGGAGCGGCACTTGAACGGCAGTGCGTGTGAATGCGCATGTGAGCCCTACCCCGCATTTCGCCGGGCAGCCACAAGCGTTCCCCCGGCCTGCCCTTTCCTGTCGTGGCACGTGAACGGCAGTGCGTGTGCTTGCGAGCCCTACCCCGCATTTCGCCCGGCAGCCAGAGCGTTCACCCCGGCCTGCCCTTTCCTAGCGCGGCACTTGAACGGCAGTGCGTGTGCTTGTACCCTAACCCCGCATTTCGCCCGGCAGCCACAGCGTTCCTTCCCCCGGCCTGCCCTTTCCTGGCGCGGCACTTGAACGGCAGTGCGTGTGAATGCGCATGTGAGACCTACCTCGCATTTCGCCCGGCAGCCAGAGCGTTCCCCCCGCCGGCCCTTCCTGTCGTGGCACTTGAACGGCAGTGCTTGTGCTTGCGAGCCCTACCCCCGCATTTCGCCCGGCAGCCAGAGCGTTCCCCCGGCCTGGCCCTTTCCTAGCGCGGCACTTGAACGGCAGTGCGTGTGATGCGCATGTGAGACCTACCCCGCATTTCGCCCGGCAGCCAGAGCGTTCCCCCCGCCTGCCCTTTCCTGGCGCGGCACTTGAACGGCAGTGCGTGTGCTTGTGAGACCTACCCCGCATTTCGCCCGGCAGCCAGAGCGTTTCCCCGGCCTGCCCTTTCCTAGCGCGGCACTTGAACGGCAGTGCGTGTGCTTGTAGCCCTACCCCGCATTTTCGCCCGGCAGCCACAGCGTTCCCCCGGCCTGCCCTTTCCTGGCGCGGCACTTGAACGGCAGTGCGTGTGAATGCGCATGTGAGACCTACCCCGAATGTCGCCCGGCAGCCAGAGCGTTCCCCCGGCCTGCCCTTTCCTGGCGCGGCACTTGAACGGCAGTGCGTGTGAATGCGCATGTGAGACCTACCCCGCATTTCGCCGGGCAGCCACAGCGTTCCCCCCGCCGGCCCTTTCCTGTCGTGGCACTTGAACGGCAGTGCGTGTGCTTGTACCCCTACCCCGCATTTCGCCCGGCAGCCAGAGCGTTCCCCCGGCCTGCCCTTTCCTGGCGCGGCACTTGAACGGCAGTGCGTGTGAATGCGCATGTGAGACCTACCCCGCATTTCGCCCGGCAGCCAGAGCGTTCCCCCCGCCTGCCCTTTCCTGGCGCGGCACTTGAACGGCAGTGCGTGTGAATGCGCATGTGAGCCCTACCCCCATTTCGCCGGCAGCCAGAGCGTTCCCCCCCCC